>JAAGEH010000286.1:2076094-2132191 GCA_011751065.1 Lasiurus cinereus | reverse complement strand
CTCTCTCTCTCTCTCTCTCTCTCTCTCTCTCTGCCATGTGAGGATGCAGTGAAAAGGCAGCTGCTTGCAAGCCAGGAAGAGAGGCCTCATCAGAAGCCAAACCTGCTGGCACTTTGATCTTGGACATATAGAACAATGAGAAAATAAATTCCCGCCATTTAACTCACCCTGTCTATAATATTTTGTTACAGCAGCTGGAGCTGACTAGTACAGTCCCCAGTAGGATGGACTTGCCTTGTCACTTGTTTCTGGTGCACTCATTAGTTTGTGTCCCTCTATCCTCAGCTTTTCATATTGTCCCTTCAGGAAGTTGGGAGAGCCTCCGCTAAGGCTAAGTCTGAGGCATAGAGGAGGAACATCAAGTGTTACATCTGTTACCATCCAGCCCACCCTGCCCACCCAGCCTTGTCCAGAATCTTGACTGTTAGTTCTAATGCCTCCTCACTATTTTACTCAGAAGGCCCAATTTAGTCATCATCCAAAAAGGTCCCCAGACTTGTCATGAACACCTAGGAATCCATTTTGGGAAAATAGTGTAGGATTCGTAGAACCTACACTATTTAGCAATTGCTTTTCTCACTTAAAAACCTCTCCTTGTATATATCTATATTTCTCACTATATCTTTATTTATCTCTTTATTTTTAAAATGTTATTCCCTCTTTGCCTGATTCTTGATGTCTTTCTTTGTTTCTTGGTCCTAGTCCCTCTCTTTTACTCTTAATAATATTAAAGTATGCTTTTTAGTTATTTTTAGCAAAGGTTTGTTCTCTGGTATTAATTTGATAAGTTAATGAGTCAAATGCTATAGGCCTCTTCTTGTCTGAAAACAAATAAGCATGTGAAAACCAAGTTAAAATAACTTCTGTAAGGAATCTTGACTTCTTTTTTATTGGGTGCACTGCTAACCAACATTTGCTGGTGCCACAAGGGGGCAGTGCAAGCAAGCTGATCATTGAACCCAAGCAGTTGTAATTCCAGGAGCCAGAAGGGGTAGCCAGGGGCTTTCTTCTAGAGAAAGGTAAGACCAGAATGCAGCAAATGCCCGCTTCTGTCACTTGGGAAGAGCTATAACAGGCAAGAGAGTGGGAAAAGATTCAACAGATTTTGAACTGGTTTTCATATCTGTGAATTTCTGTTTATACCCAACTAGAGAGGACCTTCACAGTTTATCCTCTCTAGCTCAAAAGTCTGTTTTGTTGAAAATCAAGAGGTAGGGGAGGGAAAGTGAGGTCAAGAATTACTTCAAATCTTTGAATGTGGTTGGCCAGAAGGACCTGGGGGTTTGGTGATAAACATGTTGACTTTGCAGTGAGGAATGGCCAAACAGAAATATCTAGCTAACATTTGTAAATTTGTATCTAGCCCTCAAAAGAGAAATGAAGACAAGAGATGTGATTTGAGAGGTCACAGAAGCCACATGCACAGAGAGCTTAAGGGTCTGTGGTCTCCCACCTGAGAACTTCTGCAGGGCTCTGGTTGGCACACCTGTCTTCCTAACCTCCCAAGCTGCTATCTAATATGTGCCTGTCCTAACTCTTTCATTTGCAAGTGACAAAAACTCAATTCAAATTAGAATCAGTAAAAAGGGAGACTTATTGGCTACTGTAACTAAAGAAATCAAAGAAGTGCTAATCAATAGAAATATAATGTGTGACACATATAATTTAAAATTAATAGACTCATTTAAAAAGTTAAAAGTTCTAGGTGAAATTAATTATAATACATTTTATCAATCCAATATATCTATAATCATTCTATTTTTAATGTAATAAGAATGTCAAAATTATTAAGACATTTTACTTTTTTTCACACCACATTTTCAAAATCTGCTTTGTATTTTACATTTCTGGGACATTTCAATTTGGACTAGCCATATTTCAAGTGCTCACTAGCCCTATGTGCCAGTGGCTACCCTATTAGACAGCAGAGGCAAGAGCTAGACCTTGAGGTCTCATTGGATCCTCAAATAGTGTCATTGAGCTCTCTTTCTCGCTTTTGCTTTTCTTTGCAGATAGGCTCATCCTCTCCAAAAAGACATGCCTTCATTTGGTCAGACAGGATAGCCCACAAGTAGTTCCAACTAGTATTGTGGTTATAACTCACAGTCACAAAGGAAAAGACATCATTCTGATACCATCAGTTGGTCCTGCTGATATATAATTATCCATGAACAATCACTGAGGCCAGGGACAGAGAGCCAACTCCAACCTACTTGTCTTCAGTAGATGTAACAAACAAAGCTCTGACTGCCCAAGCCTTGTCACATGCTCCTCTCTGAGCCTAGGGGTATAGTGAGTGCTGGTCAGCCCACCTGAACCACACAGAATCAAGGAAAGTGGGTCCCCAAAGTAGGGCACAAATCACACATATCCATTTAACAACCACTGGTGGGCTTAATCTGTCCCAAACCCCAGGCTCAGTGCTGAGGCCAGGGCAATTAGGAAGACTGGTATTAATAGCTGCTCATCCAGTCTTATTCTGACTACCAGTTCCTCTTTTTCTACTTCCACCATAGTCATTGTGTGAGGAAAACGAATCTCCCCTAGATTCCCCCTCCTGATATCAGGTGCTTTTAGCCCGCTTCTCAATGCCTGCAGCCGGATCTCTCCCATGCTAACCTGCGTGGGACTCCTCTCAGAACACGACCAACCCTGTTCCTCTATTCAGCCCTTGGACTTGGGGTTTAATTTTGACTATTTCCTGACCTAGTGGACTGGAGCCCAGTGTGGCTCTCACATTTGCTCTGATGCACAGGACCAGTACCCTCAGGCTCAGCTCTTTTATGCAACTCTCATTGCCCTGAGAGGCAGCTTTAGTCCTCGTGGCTCAATCCTGACACTGAACTCCTACCTCAGCAATGGAAATAAGAACCAGAAGAGACTTTATAGTCAGGGAATAAGAGTATAGACTCTGGAGTCAAAGTGAGGTAGGGATTCAAATCCCAACTCTGCCCCTTGGTGATGTTCAGCAAGTTATTTAACCTTTCTATGCCTCAACTTCCTCTTCTTCAAAATGCAGACAAAATAGGACCTATTCAGTCAGGCTTGTGCTGTAAATTAGATATGCAAATATATGTGACATTAGTTGCCAGGTGCACAAAATTCGTGCACAGGGGAAAGGGGTCCCTCAGCGTGGCCTGCACCCTCTTCAATCTGGGATCCCTCTCACAATCCAGAACCACTGGTGCCTAAGCACTCACCTGCCTGATGCCTCTAATTGCTGTCCTGCTAGCCCGATGGCCCTAACTGCTCTCCCCTTCTGGCCTGATCCCCCTAACTGCCTATGTACTCTCCCTTCCTCTCCCCGCCTTCAGACCTCAGCACAGGAGTGCTGAGAGATCTCTGCCAGGACCTGCCCCCATCCTTACACCCCGCTCCAGGCCAGTCAGCGCTGCAGGCCTGCACATGCTTCCACCTGGGGACACCTGTCTCGGCCAGGTGGTACCACGGGCCTGCACGCACATCTGTTAGGGGCAGGGGGGCTGGTGGAGGGGGGCAGGGGAGCTGTCCCCTGCAGCAGCCTCATGTCCCAGTGATTCAAGTCCCTGCCCCCATCCCTGCCCACCAGCTCCTGTGCATGTGCAGCCTGGTTGTGACTATGACACCCGTAGGACCAATTAGCATATTACCTCTTTATTATATAGACTAGAGACCCAGTGCACGGGGAGGGTGGGGGGTTGGGGAGGTCTCCTTAAGCCCAGCCTGCTCCCTCTCCAATCTGGGATCCCTTGAGGGATGTCCAACTGCCTGTTTAGTCCCAATCCTACCTGGATTAGACCTAAACCGGCAGTCGGACATCCCTCTCACAATCCAGGATTGCTGGCTCCCAACTGCTTGCCTGCCTGCCTTCCTGATTGCCCCTAACCACTTCTGCTTGCCAGCCTGATCACCCCCTAACCATTCCCCTGCCAGCCTGATTGATGCCTAACTGCTTCCCTGCCAACCTGTTTGCCCCTAACTGCCCTCCCCTGTGGGCCTGGACACCCCTAACTGCCCTCTCCTGCCAGCCTGGTCACCCCTGACTGCCCTCCCCTGCAGGCTTGATCACCCCACTGCCTTCCTTTGCAGGCCTGGTCCCTGCAAACTGCCCTCCCCTGCTGGCCTTCTTGTGTCTACATGGGGGCAGGATCTTTTGACCACATAGAGGCAGTCATCTTGTGTGTTGGAGTGATGGTAAATCTGCATATTATGCTTTTATTAGATAGGATAAAGGCCTGGTGCACAGGTGGGGGCCAGCTGGTTTGCCCTGAAAGGTGTCCTGGATCAAAGTGGGTGTTCCCTTGGGGGGTGGGGTGGCCTGGACGAGGGGCTTGTGGTGATTTGCAGGCTGGCCATGCCCCAGGACCCAAGAGGAGGCCCAGGTATCTGGGATTTATTTATCTTCTACAATTGAAACTTTGTAGCCTGGAGTGGAACCAAGCCTTCTGCTTGCACAGCCATTGAAACTTCGTTGCTTTAAGCACCGGCCAAGTGTGCAGAAAGCTTGGCTTCCTCCATTGCCAGGGGCAACCCAAGCCTCTCTCCTGCTCTCTCTCTGGCCATAGCCATCTTGGTTGGGTTAATTTGCATACTTGCTCTGATTGGCTAGTGGGCGTGGCTTGTGGGTGTAGTGGAGGTACAGTCAATTTGCATATTACTCTTTTATTAGATAGGATGTTTAGGAGAGTCTCAATTAGGCTGTACCACGGAGGGTTTGATCAGGAGAGGGGAACCCTAGGACTAACAGGGAGTAAGGGTTTCATTACAGGAATCAGACCTTACACTACTGTGGAGAAAATGGGGTAAGTGAAGGTCCATAAGGGCAAAGCTAGAGAACCCAATAAAAATCACTCATTGGAGACCCAGCTCAGTGCAGATTGCCTACTGTGAGGAAGGCTACAGCCTCACCATATGCCGGGGGCCTGAGGTGCCAGGTCAGAAGGGAAGGAAGTTGCGGAAGAATCTCTGAACCAAAGCAGAGGAAAGCAAGGAGTCTGGAACCCCGGACCATCCCTCTCCGCATTTAACCCACACACTGCTGGTGACCCGAAAAGGATGCGGTGCCTCCACCGACTGCACACCTGCCTGCCTGAACTTGGAGGAGCCAAGGAGGTCCCGAGGAGCAACAGCTGGCAGGGGCCCAGGAGCTGCTTACACACATAAACTCATATCAGACCAGCAACAGCACCAGCCAGCATGGCCCCACGCACCACCCCACCTTTCCTGGCACTAGGGCTGCTGGGTCGCTTCCACTCCCAAATTTCCGTGACTTCCTCCTGGGTCCACCCCAACCCAGAACCTGACTTCCTCCTGTGTCCATCCTAACCTAGAACCTGACTTCCTCCTGGGACCACCCTAACCCAGAACCTGACTTCTTCCCAAGCCGACCCTAACTTGACTTCCTCCTGTGCCCACCCTAATCCAGAACCTGACTTTATCCTGGGCCCATCCTAACTCAGGACCACAGGATGAGGGAACCCTGGGAGACGTATTCCCAGTTTGCTAAACTGTCATGGTATAAAACGACCAGCGTGTTAGCTGCCATTATTATTTCTGCTACACATATTGTGTATGGGTCTTGTGTTGTTACCATTTATTGCTTATTTTATGCTCCGCAAGAGGGTAAGGTCCCTGAGGATGCCTTAGTACATTTACTTTATACACAATTTAAAAGTGTTGACAGCCCGGGAGGTGTGGCTCGGGAGGTGTAGCTCAGTGGTTGAGCGATGACCCAGGAACCAAGAAGTCACGGGTTCGATTCCCTGTCAGAGCAAATTCACGGGTTGCAGGCTCAATCCCCGGTAGGGGGCATGCAGGAGGCAGCTAATCAATGATTTTTTCTCATCATTGATGTTTCTCTCTCTCCCTCTCTCTTCCTCTCTGAAATCAATAAAAACACACTTTAAAAAAGAGTTGTCATATACACATTAGTTAACCCACATGACAACCCAGTGGGCAAGATAGGTTTTATGATCCACAGTTAAGTGTCAGGGCTGCAACTCAATGGCAGGTCCTAATTAATTCCAAGGCCAGGGCACCCTGCTCTGCCTCTTATGCCACACGGGGGCAGCACAGTGCCCAGCTTGGCACTCAAAGTGGTTAAAAAACATCACTTTCAAGGTCTGGCTACACATCAATTAAACAGGAACGTGGTATTCCATGGCGCAGTGAAACTGGTTTCCGTGAGAGGTCTGTGGGTGCAGTTACTAACGCATCACAGGGCATTTGCCTGCGGAAATACAAATGTTGAATTTTTAAGGTTGTAGTTCCTACAATTTGCAGCAAGTGTCACCCTAGAGCTACTGAACAATCATGCCTGAGACCTACCAGGATCAAGAGAATTGGTGTAAAGCATATCATGTAATAACAGGACACTGCCTACATTTTAATCTGGGCAAAACAATAAAAAAACAAAGAAATATTGCAGCATGTCATGTTACCTTGCAAATAACTTTTTGCCAGAGTATTTCTCCCCATCCTGCCCTCCTTGACTGGCATCAGGAAGTGCTTATATGACACCTACGAGCTAACTGCTGGGAGTGACAGAATGTTAAAGCAGATTTTTCAGTGCTGTTCTTGTTCTGTCGTGCTTTGATATTCCCAAATTCTCAAGGTTATCACTCAGAGCTATGATCTTCTCAATGCAATGCTACCCCTGGTAGCACATTATCCTCTTCTGCCTTTGTTGCTCCTTTGCAAAACCAAAGTCATAATGAACTTGACTGTCCTTAGGGCTGGAGAAGCCCTTTCAGGCCTCTGTAAGACCCTGGGAGATACTAATAACCTTATATTTGTTTCATACTTTTCCAAGTAACTTTTATATCTATAATCTCATTGGAAACTTATAACTACCTTGTGCAATGAGGAGGGCAGATACTATAGTATCCATTTTATAAAAGTGGAACTAGGTTGCAAAGCTTAAGTCAATTGGCCAAGGTTACACAGCTAGCCAGCCAAGTGCTGTATCTCCTGTGTCCAAGTCCAGAACACACTCTGCTACTGTACAGGTACCAGAGACATAGATACATATTGGCATAACCTATGCATGTTCCATTGTGGGTAGATTTTGACAGAAAGAGAGTAAGCAGATTCAATGGTCTTGGTAGCCATGAAGCCAGACTCTCCAGTTTATCTAGACTCTAGCATGATAAAGAATGAAACTTCCTGGTTAATTGAGAGTGCCCCTCGTACCTAGGATTTGATACTGCCGTGATGGCTTTCCTAATACCGGCCTGTGGTACGATTTTTAGAATATAAGCTTCTTTTTCTTTGCTGCTGCATCTCCAGTGCCTAGAAGAATCTCTGCACAGTAAGTGCTTAATAAATATTTGGTGGGGCCCTAATCAGTTTGGCCCAGAGGATAGAGCGTTGGCCTGCGGACTGAAGGGTCCCAGGTTGGATTCCGGTCAAGAGCATGTACCTTGGTTGTGGGCACATCCCCGGTTCAGAGGTGTGCAGGAAGCAGCTGATTGATGTTTCTCTCTCATCGATGTTTCTAACTCTCTATCCTTCTCCCTTCTTCTCTGTAAAAAATCAATAAAATATATTTTAAAAATAAATAAATTAAAAATAAATATTTGATGGGGAAAAAATAATGAATGAAATTTTGATAAAAATAAAATAAAATAAGAGGGAGATGGTCATGAGTTCCAGGTTCCTTGCTTTTCTCCATTCAGTTTCTTTCCCAACTGCCTGCCCCTCTGACTTAGCACTTCAGGCCGCTGGCACATGCACTGGTCAATCTATAGATGAGCTGTGGTTCCTGATTAGTGATTTTTTCTTCGATCCTCTAGTTTCCCTCTTATGGACTTTCACTTACCCCGCTTTCTCCACAATAGTGTAAGGTCTGATCCCTGCAATAAAACATATCATTTATAGTGTTCTGCTTCCCTAATCAAATCCTCCATGGTACCTAGGCTTACAGAAACTCTCCCAAACATGTCACATATATTTTCATATCCAATTGACAACAGAAGCCTGGTGAATAGGACCTATTTTATCTGAATTTTGAATAAGAGGAAATATCTACACTGTGCAATTCCATAATTTAGCTTTCTAGGTTTGCCTCAGTCACTTAATGAGTGGAAGTAAATAACTTCTATTTTATATCTCAGCCTATTTAATAAACAGAACTACATAATGAGAAAACGAGATTTAGCAGTAGGCAATTTTGCCTTTTCCCTGAGCCCTTGTCATTTCCTCAGCATTCATAAATGTTGTATTTAAATATCACAGGGGTTTTTTTTTGCCAGTCAATGAAAGAAAAATACCACATGATCTCACTCATTTATGGGTAATAAAGCACATTATAAACTGATGGACAAAAAGATAGATACAGAGGCAGTAAAGCATCAAACAAACTGTCAAATTACAGTGGGAAGATTACGGAGAGGTGGGATAGATAAGAGATCAACCGAAGGTCTTGTATGCATGCATGTAAGCATAACCAATGGACACAAGACACTAGGGGTTAGGGCATGCATGGGAGTTGGGGTGAGGGAGCAATGGGAAGAAATGTGCACATGTAATACATTAATTAAAAATTGGAAAAAAATCATCACAGTTTTTCATAACCCTTCTTCAAATCAGAATCTCGAATCCAAACATCCCTCCACCAAAATTATTGATTTCTGAGTTTTGTCCATCAGAAACGGCTTCCTGAGTTTTTGAGAAGGATATGGCCTGGTGAAAACACAGGTCTGCTTCTTAATGGCCTTGGGCTTGGATTGTGTCCCATCTCATCCCGTTATCGAATTGTTCCAGAAACACAGCCAAAAACAGGCCATGTGGAGGTTTAGACCACTGAGTGAGGGCCAGGGTCTGCAGAGCCCTCCAGGGTCCCATCCCTTTCAGGTGGGTTGTCTGGTGATCCATTCTCCACAAACTAACTGGGTCCCATTTCTGTTACTGATTATAGCCATCTAATGGATGACAAACCCTCAAGCCATGTTATTCTATGTAAGAGAATCTCTCAAGTGGCACCTTCTTTCTATCCTCACCTTTATGACTCTAGTTCCTTTTCTCAGCTTTTCTTACATGAATTATATAAATAGTCTCCTAACTGGTTTCTAAAACTAAGTTTTTCAATATTATAGATCCCTATCACTTCACTTTCTGCTTTCAAAACTTTTGGTGTTCCCGTTTCCAGAAAATAAGGATAAAAACTTAGCAAGTCACATAAAGCCTTGCACCCTGGATCCAAGCTCTGTTAGTATATGCCTGCTGTTTTCAACAACCAACCACACACAACACTACCCTCTACTCCTCCAAATCATAGGCGCTTCCATCACCAGTTCCTTTCACTCTTCTGCTTTCTCTGCCTGGAATGTGCTTTCTTCCTCCATCTGATGCCTGAGGATATTCCATACTCAGGGTCCAGTTCTGAAAAAATCACCTGAGTTTATAATATGTTGTCGCTGGTGGGTTAACTTGCTATAATCTTTTTAGATAATGATTTGGTAGAAGAGATCAGGAGGCTAAACAAACTCATATTCTTTGACCCAGTTTTTTGCCATTTCTATATTTTCTAGGAAAACAAACTCAAAAAATTATTTACAGCCCTAACTGGTTTGGTTCAGTGGATAGAGTGTGGGCCTGCGGACTAAAGGGTCCCAGGTTTGATTCTGGTCAAGGGACATACCCAGTGGGGGGTGTGCAGGAGGCAGCTGATAGATGTCTCTCTCTGGTAGATGTTTCTAACTCTATCAATAAAAATGAATAAAAATATTTTTTAAATGAAATTATCCAAAGAAAAATCCATTTCAGTGTTATTTATAATAGTAAAAAGTATAAATAACCTAAATGTCCCCCTGTTGGAGAATACTTAAAACAATAGTTTCTGAAATTTTATGATATATATATATATATATCCAACACATATACTGAGTTGCCAGATTATTATGGTCTCTGAATGCATAATAATCTGGCCACTCAGTATATAAGGCCTGGTGCATGAATTTGTGCATGGGTGGGATCCAGCCAGCCTGGCCAGAGGGAGGGGACATGGACGGTTAGCTGGCCTGCCTGCTGGTCAAACTCCTGGTTGAGGAGACAATTTGTATATTAGCCTTTTATTATATATGATATACACTGAGTGGCCAGATTATTATTATATGTATTATTATATGTAATCATTCAGAGATATACACTGAGTGGCCACTCAGTGTAGATAGATAGATAGATAGATAGATAGATAGATAGATAGATAGATAATCTGAAACAAATGTTCATAAGATAATACATATTTTCATGAGACAATACATACTTCACTACATACAATGCAACCCCTGTCATTTTTTTTGAATGTTGATTGCAACCCGATAAAAGGGTTGTAAGTCACAGTTTGGGTTAAAAATATGATAAAAAAATATAATGAATATAATTCAGCTACATAAATATTTCTTAAAATAACATTTAATCACAATATATTAATGTAATATTAAATGATGAAAAGCAAGTTATCAATTATTTCTATAGCCTGAATATAATATCTTTTAAGCAGGTATGCATTGGGATGGTTCTTTAGGGTCATCATCAAGAGAAGGGAACTTTAGTATGTCCACAATTTATCTACTATTTCTATGTCATAATTTCTTATAGGGAAGCAGAACAAAACATGGGATTTTGATAGTCTTGGTGTCCTGTGTGACCTTGGACTAATTGTAAAGTATATTCATTTTATTCAATAAATATTTAATAACCATAACATTATGTACTCAGGACCCATCATGGGAAGCAGCCATTTAAACAAATCAACCCACTGGTGGTGCATATGAACATAACTGTATGAGATAAGGCCATCATTTCCATTGGGAAGTGATTCCTGGACTGAGATTAAACATGAGTTCACCCCAAGACATCAAGGAAGAAAAAAAAACGAGAGCAATGCCAGAGAGAAGGATGTGCCAGTGGTGTGTAGGAACAGGGCCTGATGAATTGAGGGACATTGGGTTTATTGGTATGATGTGAGCATAAGGTAAGGGAAGATGGGGTGAGAAGTGAAGCTGGAGAGCTGAGCATGGGCTACATTGTGGAGGGCCTTGTGCCAGACCAAAGAGCCTGGACCCTCTGGGCCTCTGATTCTTAACAAAGGTTCACATTTTCATTGCTTACACAGCTTGCAAAACGACAGCTGCCTGGCTAATGTAATACTGAATAGTTGGGCCTTACTGAGATCTATATTTTTTACTCAACCTTTTTCTGTAAGCAATGAGCGATATTTAAGGAGCACAATAAACAGATGTGTAATACCACATTTCTATCAGCATCAGTGTGGAAATGCACTGAGTGAGGATGGGACTGAAAGCAGGAAGTCTAGCTGAGGACACCAATGTGCAGTCGGGTGACTAAGGGATAAAACAAAGGCAAAAGCAAAAGCAGTCGGGAAGGAGAGAAAGGGAAGAATATTGAAACGCCAAGTGCACAGTCTGGACTTAATGTGAAGGTGGTGATGGCGGCAAAGGGTGGATTGAGCTTGCCCATTACCTCCTGCTGTCCTCTTTAATCAATAGGCAAAACAAAAACAGACACTGCTGGTGGGAATGCAGATTGATGCAGCCATTGTGGAGAACAGTATGGAGTTTCCTCAAAAAACTAAAAATGGAACTCCCATTCGACCCAGTGATCCCATTTATAGGAATATATCCCAAGAAACTAGAAACATGAATTAGAAAGGATATATGCACCCCTATGTTCATAGCAGCACAATTCACCAAAGCTAAGATTTGGAAACAGTCTAAATGCCCATCAGCAGATGAGTGGATCAGAAAGCTATGGTACATTTACACAATGGAATACTATGCTGCTATAACACAGAAGGAATTCCTACCATTTGCAGCAGCATGGATGGAACTGGAGAGCATTGTGCTAAGTGAAATAAGCTAGACTATGAAAGAAAAATACCACATGACCTCACTCATTTATGGAAAATAAAGAGCATTATAACCTGATGAACAAAAAGATACAGAGGCAGTAAAGTATCGAACAGACTGTCAAATTACAGCAGGAAGTCTGGGGAGTGTTGGGGAGGGGAGGAAAGAGATCAACCAAAGGACTTGTATGTATGCATATAAGCACAACCAATGGACACAAGACACTGGGGAAGGGGTGGGATGAGGGTATGCAATAGGGGGTGGGGGAGGATGGGGGAAGGTCAATGGGGAAAAAAAGGAGATATATGTACTACTATATGTAATACTCTAAACAATAAAATAAAGTTTAAAAAATGAAAAGATATGTGCTCTGCTAACAGAATTATAGGAAAAATCTTCCCTTCCTTTCCTTTGCCCGCTTTCCAAACGACTGCCACCTCTAAGTAGCTCCTGTCTCTGAAGCCACTGGTTAGTGTGTGGCAGTGGAGAACGGGAACATGGAAGTGGAGGGGAATTAAGGATGACTGCCTTGTCCCAACACCTCAGGGAAAAGAATGCTTACCTCATGGATGTGAGGTGAGAATAAATACGATAATGTATGGACTGTGTCTGGCACATGGTAAGCTCCTAGACTGGAGAGACTAAAGCCGAGCCTTCCTTTCATCTGACCAAAAATTTCTACCTGGTCCTGGTCTCCTCTCTTGAACAGATTTATACAGTTTTTAGTGCAAGACTAAAAAGACAAGTTTTCACTCTTTTCCATATAATACGATTTTTTTTCATCATGTGGAATATTGAAGTCAGAGCTAGGTGAAAGATGTCCCCCGCTTTAGTCTGTGTTTCATCAACTGAAAAGAAATTCTGTTTCCTGATAATCCTCCCTGAAATGTAACATTCTTTTCACCCTGATACTCAACGAAAAAAAAAGTGCTAGCAGCAACACATCTGACTATTCCTTGTACCATCTAAAAGTTAATTCCTTTTCAGTGCTTTGCAAGTAACCGAAAACACTACGCTTAAAAGAAAAAGCTGCAGAAGCCTCTATTAAAGCTGTTCTTTTTATAAAAGTGCAGGCACAAATCAATGCATTGCTAATGAGGAGTTTTCCTCTCTAGGCCTCTAGTCTGGAGACTTGCTCACGACTTCTGGCAGGGAAGAGAGGCGGGGGTCTGGGGGCGTGCACAATGGGGGCTTTCAGCTCCGTTCCTTCAAAAGGACCTAGCAGAGGAAGTCAGATGCCAGAACCAGCCTCCCCCTCCTCTCCAAAGGTTAAGCCCAGATTCTTATAAGGAGAACTGGGAAGAGGGGTGTACTGGACTCAATCATTCAAATCCTCCTCTTAATTTAAAAATGGTCAGAGATGCATCTTTTATCTCCTTCTGGAGGAACACGTATCAGGAAACACACTGTGGCAATCAAGAGCCAGGTTGCCTACATCAGAATCCTGGTCCAGATCTGCGACTGCTGTGGATCTTGACCACTTACTTGCCTGTGACTCATTTCACCATCTGTAAAAGGATAATAGTCATACTGATGCAGACGTTGCAGAGGTCTGGGCACCCGAGGGTCCATGAGGGTATGAGACCACTGAGGGTTCTTGGCTTCGCACAGGAAAGAATTCAAAATCAAGCCAGCATAGAGTTTAGAGGAAAGGGAGTGTTTTAGTGAAGCAGGATCTTCCTACAAAAGGGGTGGAGATTTCTCAGAGGAACTTTCTTGCTATTTTATGTCCATATATGGGCTTTCCATTTCTGAACCTGAAATGGGTGTGCTTTGCATGGCAATGTATTACAATGAGTGTATAATTAGGATAGGGGTTATTATTAGGTGACATTAGTTGCCATGTTGGATCCAGCCTGTCTCTGCCAGTTTTAAGCCCATAAATCTGGTGATAGGGTCGAGGGTGCTTAATTCTTGACAGTTCCTGTAGCTTTATAAATTGCAGCTGTTCTGCCACATACCCTACTTCAGGTCCAACCTCAAAGAGTTGTTGTGAGGATTAAAATGAACAAATAGATGTAAAGTGCTTAGAAGAGTGCCTGGCAAGTGGTTTCTGATCAGGAGATACCGTTCCGCAGGGGTGGGTGCCAGGGTGGATCAAACCATGGAGCTGCTAGAAATGGATCTGTTCTAGAACAAGAGTGTCAGTACTGGACCATAGGCCAACTGAGCCCCACAGACATGTAGTTAACTTGTACAAGGTTTACCTTAAAAAAAAAATCATTGCCACCTGGCCTTTGTAGTTAGTTCAGTGGTTGAGTACCGACCCATGAACCAAGAGGTCCCTGGTTTGATTCCTGGTCAGGGCACATGCCCGATTTGCAGGCTCAATCCCCAGTAGGGGGCATGCAGGAGGCATCCAATCAACGATGTTTCTCCTTGATATTTCTCTTTATTCCTCTTCCTTCCTTGCTCTCTAAAAATCAATAAAACCATTTTTAAAAAATTGTTCATGGTTCAGGAGATAGAAATGCAAATAAGCATTTCTTCTGCATCATGGGAACTTTCCCCTCTCACCTATAAAATGTAAATAAATTACTTCAAAAGTAAATCAAAGCTACAATTTGTCAAGAACTATGTCATTTTACATATGCTATCTAATTGAATCTTTAGAACTATGATGTTAGGATTGTGATCCTCATTTCATAGGTGAAGAAAATGAGACTCAAGGGAGGCTAAACAGCTTGCAGAGGGTCAGTAAGGACATGACCAAGCTGAGGTGTAACACTCAGCTCCCAGTGCATCTTCTAGTTCACTATTCCCTCCAAATTCACCTTGTGCCTCCAGGGACTTCTTAGACCTCCTCCAATCTTCTCCTCTAAGAGAATTTCCTCAAATTCACTCTACTCTCACCATAGCTCTGATTACAGAGCTAAAGGTAGTGACAAAACTTGCATTTTATGCACATTATAAATGCTTTAGGAAACTGATGAGAAAAAATTAGGCTATGAGATTCCCTAAATATGTAGAAATTAAAAGGAAGACTCAGAATGCTTGACTGTATAGAGAAAATTATTTTAATGATCTAAAAAGTGAAAGATGGAAATTTTTTTCTTTTTTAAAATATATTTTTATTGATTTCAGATAGGAAGAGATAGAAACATCAATGATGAGAGAGAATCATTGATTGGTTGCCTCCTACTGGAGATTGAGTCTGCAACCTGAGCACGTGCCCTTGACTGGAATCAAACCTGGGACCCTTTAGTCCGCAGGCTGACGCTCTATCCACCGAGCCAAACTAGCTAGACCAGTGGTTCTCAACCTTTCTAATGCTGCGACCCTTTAATACAATTCCTCATGTTATGGTGACCCCCAACCATAAAATTATTTTCGTTGCTACTTCATAACTGTAATTTTGTTACTGTTATGAACTGTAACGTAAATATCTGATATTCAGGATGTATTTTCATTGTTACAAATTGAACATAATTAAAGCATAGGGATTAATCACAAAAACTATGTAATTATATATTGTGAAATATTTATTTCTAATTACAAATAAATGAAATTTTGTCTTGAATCATGGTGTAGCATGGGCAACAGTCTTCATATAACAACAGTAAACTACATTGCTACATTTTGCTACACCGAGGAGCGGTGTGTTGGTTCCTAAGACCATGGGAAATAGGTGTTTTCCAATAGTCTTAGGCGACCCCCAAAGGGGTCGAGACCCACAGGTTGAGAACTGTTGAGCTGGAGCAATGGGAAATTTTTTCAATCCTTTTTTTTAAATATAGGCAAAGAATGACTGGACGAAATTTAGAGTTCTATCTATGCCATGGCAAATTTGAGGCAGTGCTGAGATTTTAAATATTTATTAGCTGTCTTAATAGAAGGGAAGTCTATAAATGAGAAATACCTTTGGCTCTACAACTTACTAGCTTTGTGACCTTGAGCAAATTACTTAGCCTATGTAAGCCTCGATTTCCTGATCTATAAAACTAGCATAGCATTAAACTTGGAAGTATGTTGTGAGGGATACACACAGAGTGATTAGCATGCTGGCTGGTATACAGTAGGTACTCTACAACTGTTTTCCCACACTGTTAATTCTCCTCAGTAATTTAAACTTGATGATAATCAGAACATAGATGTGCATTTTTTGAATGAAATGGGGGAAAAATAGGGAAAGGAGGGATTATTTGATCAGATAATAATTAAAGTCTTCTTTCTCTTAAACAGTCTTAAAGTGCTATTTTATATACAGCAGCACTCAAATACTACCTCTGACAAGAAGAGTTGGAATACTGAGTAAGTGTAAATGACTTAGCTGTTGCCTAGAAATTTAAAGCTTCTGAACTACTACTATTGTAAATGGCTAATACTGAGTATTTACTATGACCAGAGCACATGGCTACTCATTTATGTGCATCATTTTATTTAGTCCTCACAATCTCAAAGGAAGCTACTATTATCTCCATTTTATAGATGAATTTGAGCCTTAGGAGAATTTTTTAACTTGTCTAATATAATGAACAATTGTATCTTATCCATGGACAAGGACAAATAATTTTGTCCAAGCCCAACATGCAAAACTTATGTAAATCTGATGAACTTAGGGAAAAAATAATGGATAATATAAAACTGTGGCTTTAATGTAAATTATTTTAGGCTAAAGTGTCTAATCCATATATTCAACCTGCTAAACTTAATCAGATACCAACAGAACTTACAATGTTAAATACACAATATGCACTGACTGCTTTATCTAATAATTGTGACTCTACTGTTAATGTCTTATGATTAAGCTGGAATTTTATGCCCTGCCTTTACCTAAAATGGGGAAATACCTATTTGAAAGGAGAGATGAGGTAAAGCTATATAAAACTACATACACATAGAATTTAAGTTACCTTTTCTCTAGATTGCATTTATCTTCTGTCAATGAAAATTGAATCTCTATAAATTTAAGAAAGCGTTTTATTTGGTCCATCCTGAGGACTATAGCCTAGGGATACAAATTTAAGAAGCCCTGAAAGAATGTTCCAATTTCAAAAGATGAGTGGTACTTACATAGGCAGAAAGAAGGTGGGAGTAAGAAGGTAAGAGTGAATTATTTTAGGGCCAGGACACCTTTTCTTCGGGGGAAGAGAACAGGAAGGTGTGTGTGTGTGTTTAAATACATTTTTATTTATTTCAGAGAAGAAGCGAGGGAGGGAGGGAGGGAGGGAGGGAGGGAGAGAGGGAGGGAGGGAGGGAGAGAGAGAGAGAGAGAGAGAAACATCAATGATGAGAGAGAATCATTGGTCAGCTGCCTCCTGCGTGCCCCACACTGGGGATTGAGCCAGCAACCCAGGCATATGCCCTGACTGGGAATCGAACCATGACCTCCTGAATCATCGGTAGATGCTCAACCACTGAGCCACACCTGAATCTCTAATATAAAATCAAATGTCAACCAGGAAATTGGTGCAATCATGTGCCCCTTGGGTGAATGACTCTAATCACCCTTGCCTTCTGGTATTTGACTGCTACTTGTAACACCTGAGATTGAGACTAATCATACATTTTTGGTTTTATCAATTTAGTACATCCTTCAAGCACTTTCTCTGAGTGAAGCAATGTGCTAAATGTTATGACCACGATGAAGTTACAGAAGAGACCATACTGCCTGCTTGAACTTGTAAAAACATCTATTTATATCCTTATGACACTAATTGCAATTATTTCTTTTTGGGTCTGTATTCTTTCTACAATATGAACTCCTTGAGGAAAGCTCTTGTGGCTTATTTTCTGTTTTTATCTTCAACACCTAGAATAATGTTAAGCACACAGCAAGGGGTCAAAAATGATTGTGAAATAATCAGTTTACAGTCAAGCAGGGGATATCAATCATGTGCACAAATATAGGAATATAATACAGATGGTGACAATTTCCTTATATGTAGTAAATGCTACAGCTCATAAAAGCACCAGTCACTTCTCAAGAGACTGAAAAAAAAAGGATTGAAGAAGGACAGAATATTTGGAGACAGTGAAAGTATAGAGAGAGGGGGGAAGAGGGGAGGGGAGGGGAGAGGAGAGGAGGAGAAGAGAGAGGAGGGGAGGGGAGGGGAGAGGAAGGGAAGGGAGAGGAGAGCCTAAAGCAAAATTTGAGTAGATGAGAGAAGAGAAAGATAGTAGAAGCTCCTTGTAGAAGGAACTGAATGAGGTAAGCCAAAGAATAAGAATTTTATTTAATATACAGTGAGAATCCTCAAAGCTTCCAGATGGTAAAGTACAGTAGACTTGCTTAACTGCTCTTATTTCAAAAAGTAACGTCCCAGGATTTCTGGTTCCAGTCAAGATGGAGTAGCCCTGTTGCAAATTCCATGGTAAAATCGTCTTCCCCCTTGCAATTAAAAAAAAAAAAATACTGGATTGCCCTACCTGGTTTGGCTCAGTGGATAGAGCGTTGGCCTGTGGACTGAAAGGTCCCAGGTTCAATTCTGATCAAGGACATGTACCTTGGTTGTGGCCACATCCCCAGTGGGAGGTGTGCAGGAGGCAGCTAATTGATGTTTCTCATCAATGTTTCCAACTCTCTATCCTTCTCCTTTCCTCTCTGTGAAAAATCAATGAAATATATTTTTTAAAAATATTGGATATACTGGAAAATATGAACAGTGGAAAGAACTCAGGGGCCTTGGTTCCACCCCAGTGGAGAGGAGCCTGCACCCACACCCAGTATCAAGGTGGAAAGAGACGGTTCAAGGCAAGGTTCATTCTGCCCTCAGTTAAGGCAGGATGAGGTGGCACTGCACCTGCCTCCCTCCCTTCTGCAGAGGTCCCTAGGGCAGCGTGGAAGCGAGTTTCACTCCCAACCTGTAGCAATAAGTGGTGTGAGTCAGCGCTCTCTTTCTTTCCTCCTGAGTGTCAGCAGGCCCCCACCGGGAGCTGAGCTTATACCCCCACCTGAAAGCAACAGCTCCGCACCAGTTGGAGCCCCACTTTCACTAAGGTACAAGCACAGGCTGGGAAACTAGGGTCCTTCCCATCCTCACAGAGAGTGCAAACAAGGCAACTGGGGCTGAGGTGCTCAGTGGGACACCCAGCTGTCTCCCATGTTACACTCCAACAAGGGCAATGCCTGCTGTAAATATTCATCCTATATAATAAAAGCCTAATAAGTGTCCAGTCATCCATTCAACCAACCAAAGTGTAATAGGCTAATGATATGCTAAGGTAGCTTAACTGCCTGTTATGACGTGCACTGACCACCACAGGCAGACAGTCAACTGGTCGACTAGTGGCTATGACATGCACTGACACCAGGGGGGCAGACGCTCCAACTGGTAGGTTAGCTGGCTGCTGGGGTCCAGCAGATCAGAACTGAGGGAGGCGAACATGCCCTGGAACTCTCCCCTTGTCCCTTCCCAGCTGGCCAACCTCCCAAGTACTTCCCCGGCCCCGGCCCCGGCCCCGGGCCTGCACCCTCAGGATTCCTCAGGAAATGGCTGAGAGCTGGTTTCAGCCCGATCTGCAGGCCAGGCCTAGGGACTGCACCGGGCCTCTAGTATATTATAAGGAGTTTCCAGAGTCTCATTATGTAACATTTAAAATGCCTAGGAGAAAATAAAAATCACTCATTATCTCCATAGACCAGGAAAATCACAACTTGAATGAGAAAGGACCATCAACAGATGCCAACATCAAGATGAATCAGATATTGGAATATGTAGGAAGCAGTTATAGGGTTAAGCCTGGGACTGACCTACTGGCAAAGCCTCAAACAAGTCCCAGTTTAGAGGGCACAGCCTTCTTAGCATAATTAAGCTTGATCTTGTGACTGCTCCCTACGTCTTTCCTGGGTAACTAATGGGCTGTGGGAGGTGCAGCAAGTGCTGCCAAAACAAGTGAAACTCAAAAGAACATTGTAAATTCCCTTGTTTACCTCTGACTATAAAATAAAGCATCAGCTTGCAGTCTGGATCTGTTTTGTGGTCTCAGTCATACACAGAAGATCCACCTAGACCCAGCTCATTTCCTTTGTCTGTCTTTTCTTCATCCTTCCCCGGCCCTCCATCTGGCTCGCCGAACATTTGGCTGTGCTGGTGCGGCACAGGAATTATCTGATAAGATTTGTATAAGTTATAATAAAAATGCTTCAGTGAGAAATTATGAATTCTCTCGAACCTAACTGTAAAGCTAGATAATCACATTAAAGAAATAGGAATGATGAAAGAATACATGCTACACTGTGGTTGGACTTAAGAAAACATTAAGCTAAGTGAAATAAGCCTGTCACAACACACACACACACATTTCTGAAATGTTCAGCACAGGCAAAGCTATATAGATTGGAAGCTGAAATTAGTGTGGTGTAAGGAGAGACTGTTAGGGAGTATAGGTTTCCTTTGGGAATGAAAATTTCCTAAAATTAGATTACGGTGATGTTTGTACAACTCTATAATAAACTAAAAACTACCAAATTATACACTTTATATAAACAAATTTATTATATATAAAATGCATTTCAATATAAGTTGCAATTTAAGTTAATGATTAAAATTTGAGAAAGAAATGTAAGTTATCAAACAAAAAAATGCAGCAACTGATACTAAAAAAAAAAAAAAGACACTTGCTAGATGGGCTCAATAGTACAGTGGAAATAACAGAGCAGAGAAAGCAGTAAACCTGGGAATAGATCAATAGGATTTGCCCTGAACAACAGAGATAAAATAGACTGAAAAAATGAGCAGAGCCTCAGGAACCTGTGGGACAATAACAACAGATCCATCATCGAAGTCCCAGAAGGACATGAGAAAGAGATTAGGGCTGAAAGAGTACTTTAAGAAAAAAATGGCTGAACACTTCCCCAAATTTTTCATGTGCTGAAAGAAAAGAACTGTCAACCATGAATACCGAATCCAGTGAGGAGTGAAGGGGAAATAAAGACATTATCAGACAAAAGAAAACTAGTAGAATTTGTTGCTAGCAGATCTATCCTAACAACTTGGCTAAAGGAAGTTCTTCAAATATAGGAAATGATAAAAGAATCAGGCAAGGAGAAAGTATAACAGGAAAGTGCAGAAATATGGACTTCTCATAAACCTTATTAATCATATTTGATGGTTGAAACAAAAATTATTCATCACCTATGACCGAGAAAATAGATATTTAAAATATTTAATGGTAAAAAAAATATGATTTCCTCCTAAGATTAGGAACAAGAGGATATCAAACTCACTACTCTTATAAGTTCTAACCATTTTAATAATGCAAACAAGGTACACAGGTTGAAGAGGAAGAAATAAAACTGCACCCACTTGCAAATGATGATTGTGTATGTCAAAAATCTCAAGGAATCTACAAAAAAGAAACTCTGAAAAGGTAAGTACAGCAAGGTTCTAGAATATAAAATCAACACAAAATGGAATTAATTTCTTTTTTTTACATTCCTATTTACTAACATCTAATATATATAGAAACCAAAATTTAAAACATAGCAACATTCATAATTGCTTCAAAAATTAATGCTTAGAGATAAATCCAACAAAACATGTACAAAATTACTAAATGCAGATGAAATATAGCAAAGACATAAATGGAAGGAGAGATACCAAGTTCATGGACTGGAAGACTCCAAGTAGTCAAGATACCAGTTCTCCCCAAATTGATCTGTAGATTTAATACAATCCTTATTAACACATCAAGGAGTTTTATAGGTATAGACCATCTTCTTCTAAAATGTGTATGGAAAGGTACAGGGACCACCATAGCTAAAACCATTTTTAAAGAGAAAAATGAAGTGAGAGGAACCACTCTACCAGATGATAAAGATTATTAAATAGCTACAATGGTCAGCATATTATCTTTGGAGCGATAGATATAAAGATCAGTGGAACATCTAGAGACACCAACTGTATTTAAGTGATTTTTTCCCAAAGGTATAAAAGCAGTTCACTGAAGGGTAGACTTTTCAACTAATGGTGCTGGAGCAACTGTATTTATCTCAGAGAAATAAAAACTTAGGTTCACACAAAAACCTGTACAAAAATGTTCACAGTAAAAATAAAATGTTCACAGCAGCTTTATTTTTAAAAGCCAAAAACTGGAAGAAAAACAAATATCCTTTATATCCATCAATGGATAAATGGTTAAACAAACTGTGGTACATCTGTACCACAGAATACTACTCAGTATAAAAAGGAATGAACTATTGATACATGCGACTCGAATGGATTTCAAAAAAATTATGCTGAATTTTTTAAAAAGCCAATCTTCAAATGTTATATAATGCATGATTCCATTTATACAACATTCTTGAAAAATGACAAAAATTATAGAGAAAAAGAACAAATTAGGGATTAGGAATTTGAAGAGGGGGCTATAAATATATAAGGAAAGCATAAGGAATCCTGTATCTTGACTGTGGTGGTCACATGAACTTACTCAAAATAAAATTGCACTAAATATGTGTGTGTACACACAAATGAGTGCATGTGTAACTATTGAAATCTGAATAAGGTTGATGGGCTGTAAATGTATGATACTATATCAGAGTGATGCAAAATATCACCTTTGGAAGAAATGAAATGAAGGTTATATGGAAATCTATTATTCCTTAGAACTGCATGGAAATATATAGTTATCTAAAAATAAGAAGTTAAAACAAAGGAATGATCCAATATAAAAGGGTAGGCAAAAGTAGGTTTACAGTTCTAACTACACAAAACAGTGTTTATTCTCGTATTAGTATAATCCTAACTTGTCTTTTTCATATAAACTACTATAAACCTACTTTTGCCAACCTCTCTATATCAAAAGTTACAATCATGATTATAACTTTATGAACTAACTATGGCAACTTCAGTTTAGAAATTATCAGCATCTGTCTACTCAATACCCATGTTAGGCGCACTGTTCTAGGTGATAGAGCTTCAGGGCTGAAAAAAAAATAGTAAATATGAAATATAAAAATAGCTCAATTAATGAGAAAGGTAATTACATCTACAATCACACATGTTGAGAACTGGACTCAAATTATATTTCTAACAATGAAAATTAATTTTTGGAATATTACATACTCATTAAAATGCTTATGAAAACTATTTAACAGAATAGGAAATGCTTATAAAAATAAGGGCATACAAAATCATCCATTCAGTAGTATTATGATAATTAATGACAACTTGTTTTTATATGAATAAACTTTTATTAAATTTTAGATAATTAGAAACAAAGAAATGCAAGATAAATGCTTTCTAAACATCTGATATTATCATCTCTGTGTCATAGTATTTTCACACTTGTGTTTATTAAAAAGTATAGATATTCATTTATTTAAATTTTTTACAAAGTCAAGAACCATAAAATGAAAAAAATAAGTAATGCTAAAGTAAATTCAGTTTTCATCAGTATTGGAATGGTTAGGTTCTGATCTTAGCCCTCTTGGAAAAATAGTGTAGGCAGCAGCTGTTGGTTTCCATTTAGTCAAATAAGTCTGAAAATGAGGAGGCCACTCCCTGTGGTAACTATGCTTGTAGGAAAGCAGAGCAAAGCATAGTGGGATGAGGGAGTAAGAGACAATACTGGGAAAAGAAAAGATGCTACTATGGAATCATGGGGTCAGTATCATAAATAATTTAGAAAAAAGTCTGAAAAGAAAAACATTTGTGTGCTGCTTATTATAGTGTGATTAAGGCGAGATAGTCACCAATCCAAGTATGACCCTATATATAGAGCACAAAATAGAGTGAGGAGTTTGTAAATTACCGGGTCACACCAGGTAATTAATCACAAAAGGAGTCTCTTTACAGGGGTGTAAAACGCATTTGGACACAACTGCAACCCTGAGCTCTGACAAATATGGTGCAGACCCTCCCAGGATCATACTTGAAGACACATCCTTTTGGTCTCAGTATTATCTTTCACAAAAATAATTATTTTGAAGAAAAACAAAACAACTCCTGCCCTATAATAACCTACTAACCTCTGCTATCAAGCAAGGAGAAAGTTATCTCCCTCAGTACAAAAGGCATCAGGTGCTGCTCTCATTAAGAGTGACCTGGTGTGATAGTAGGAGCCACCAGGGATGCTCCAGTTCCTGGACATACCTGCCACCCTCTCCTGTGCCGCACTCCCCCCAACCCCACCAGCCTTGATCTTTCCTGATGGCCCTCCATGGGCCCAATGAACAGTCACTGACTGTGGTGTTAACTAATAACAGTATCTTCTTTCCTAGTCCAATGCCTTCATGTACTTAAAAAAAATAAACAATAAATTTCTTTTTAAAAAAATATTTTCCTGGGAAATAATGAACAGTAATTGTTGTGGACCTGTAGCAGACCCTAGAAAAACCTAGACAGGCAAGAATCTGTCAATAAAGCTATATTCCAAATATGAAATTCATGGTTCAGAAATAAGTAACTATGAATGGGCTTCTCAAAGAAGTTTCTTTCGTTTCCTCCCACTTCTTACTGAATTTTGCTTGTGTAAAAAGTTTTGATTCTGTGATGTAGGGACAGATATTAACCATTCATGCCCTCTGCCCTCTATGTATAGAGGGAATGGGAAGAGGATGTTTATTACTTTTCTAAAGATGCCTATCTTTTAAAATAATGTCATTATTTAAACTTAAACTGGCACTACAGTCTCTTGAAAGATTATTAAGTTAGGCATGAGCTAGAGAATAAACCCGTATGGACTGCAGTTTAGATTTCACATGCTATTCTGCTCACATCTTTTCCTTGGCTTGGCACATCTTTTGAGATCCAGCTTACTGACTAGGATCCCGGGACATCGGAGGTGGAGGAACAAGTCTTCAGGACAGACATTCTGGCTCATTTCACATATCTCAGTGGCCAGGTAACAGCATTAACTTACTTCTCTGTGCTTTTTACTAGTATCATGTTAAGGAAAGCATTTCTTTCCCTGCACTCATCCACCAACCCCACCCCATGTATGGGGCATCTCACTGGCTTTTTTCTGAACACTATCTGCTCATGTCCTATACAAGAGACCCGGCCCGACTCTGGGCTGGCACCATAACAGGGACGGCGCCAATCCGCTCCAGCGTCGCTTGGCTGACAGTGTGGGCATGTGTGTGCTGCAGCCTAGGCTTCCTGCTGACCGAGCCATTGCTCCTGGGCATGAGCTGCGGTGATGAGCTTCTGTTGGCTGTCACTACCAAAGTCCTATGTGGAGCTGGGACCAGGTGGGTCCCGTTAGCACAGATGGATGGTATGTTGGCATTGCCCGAGTGCAGGGAGAAAGATTGGCGCAAGTCACTGAAGTGGTTGAATGACTCTGTGTTTCTGTGAGCTTTTGGATTGTTGTTCCAGTACCGGCTGTTGTAGGTATTAGAGGAGGTCAATGTGTTGTTCTCTGAGGAGGATATTTCGGTGTGAAATGCTTTGGCAGAAGAACATTTAGGTGGAAGATCATCCTCTCTGAAAAGGAACAGAATAAAGGTGTAATTAGGATTTATTTCATTCAGGTTTACCTACCAGGACTCTTTCCCTACATTAGAGTTAACATGTCTGTGAAATACAAATCCTTAGGAAAGGCCACAGCAGCCCTGGTGGACTTGGCTTTAACATTCATTCCCTCTGAATCAATGCCCTAGGAATTTTTCCCATCTTCTCAGTCTCCAAGACTACAAAAGGACATTTCAAATCTCTCAAAGACTTGTGTTTGCAATATAACTTTAAAAAAAAGTGTGTGTGTGTGTTGTGTGTGTGTGTGTGTGTGTGTGCATTTGCTCTAAATAGGAAAATAGTCCATGAAGAATTCTGCTGAGCTAGCTGCTGGAAAGTAGCTAGGAAACCAAGTTATGGATGTGAAGAACTTCAAGAAATGGTTAGAATAGGCCTGGTATTATTGCACTTTGGAGTTTGAGAGATCATTGTAGATGGCTAAAAAAAGTTTTCCGTAGTAATCTTATACTGGGATACAATCTGTCCCTGCATATACTGGGATACAATCTGTCCCTGCATACATAAACCCTTAAGCATTAGAAGATGCTAAGAGAAGTCATTAATTTAATTTAACATTTATTGAGTATCATTCCACTATATGTTTCAAGTAAAAAAGACAAAGCTCAGGTAGCCAATAAACCTATCATCAAATAGGGATGACAATTAATATAAGAATATCTGCAAGTCTGCAGGGTTGGATAAAGGGCAAAAGTAACTTATGCAAGGAGGTGATACTTGGGCTGATCTTGAATCAGATAAAGGAATTTACTGAAGAGATGGAGAAAAAGGAAGGAGTATTGTCCAGGAAGAGGGCGGGGGGCCTGAGCAAAGGCCCTGAGGCATGAGAGGATGTAAACTGAAACACAAGTGATCAGGGAAGCTATGGGAGGTAAGAACAGTTATGGGAAGCAGGTGAGGGGGTCAGATCCTGAAGGACTGTATATGGCATGCTAAGTAGACTGTAGGCACAAGGCATCAAAGCTTTTCAATAAGGATATGATATGATGCAATCTGATTCTGAGCCTGAACCCTCATATTTCCACCATAAGCCAAAAATCATTTTTCTCTTCCTGGTCAGTGTTATTAAGTGGTTAGAGTCTTGGCCTGTGGACCAAAGGGTCACTGGTTTGATTCCTGGTCAAGGGCATGTGCCTGGGTTGGGGTTTGTTCCCTGGCTCTGATTGGGACACAGGCAGGAAGCAACCAAGCGATGTGTCTCTCTCACATCAATGTTTCTCTCCCTCTCTTTCTGTCTCTCTTTCCTCTCTCCCTTCCACTCTCTCTAAAAAATTAATAGGAAAAACACCCTCTGGTAAAGATAAACAACAACAACAAAAAATAGTCACTTTTCTTTAAAGGTCATTTTGACATTCTTTTCTTAAAATGTTTATATTCTTGCCCTGGCCGGTTTGGCTCAGGGGATGGAGCGTCGGCATGGGGACTCAAGGGTCCCAGGTTCGATTCTGGTCAAGGGCATGTACCTTGGTTGCAGGCACATCCCTAGTAGGGAGTGTGCAGGAGGCAGCTGATCGATGTTTCTCTCTCAACGATGTTTCTAATTCTCTAAACCTCTCCTTTCCTCTCTGTAAAAAAATCAATTAAAAACAAAAGATGTTTATAATCTTGACTGAACTGACTTTCACATCAAGCCATACTGCTTTGGCCTATCTGGGTATAGGTAAGCTCTGATCATATTCTTTCATGCTTTATGTTCTCATCTATAATATGTGTCAATGTTAAACACATGTTCTAATCTAACTTTTCTACTGTGGCAGCTACCTAACCCCAGTAACCCTGGAGATCTGGGAAGGGAAGGGGGACATTCTTGTGTCCTCCTAATTCACCCCTTTCATGATCCAGCAAATAAAGCTGACTAGTACCATGAAGAAAAGTGAAAGAAGATACAAGAAAATATCCTTTAGCCATTTTCACTATGTTGGCCATTACAGTCATAAGATAAGCAAAGAAATCTTAGTTTCCCAAATGAATGGAAATTTAGACACTGGCTAAGTGGGACAAATTATGTGACACACAAACCTTATTTCATTAGGAATGTCTTCTTCCTCCTCCTCTTTATTTTTGCGTCTCCAGTAAAAGAATGCCCCTAAAATTAGTGCAATGCAAAAAATGACAATAACTGCACCAGTGCCAACGGCTCCAGCTATTAGTCCAATGCTCCTGGGCTGGGCTGCAAAATATATTTAAGGTATATTTAAACAACAAAATAAAAGAGAAAGAAATAGCATGTACCCATGCAACTTTATAAACTAAGTTTACTAAAGAATCTTCTTAAAATGTAAAAAATTGCCTGAAGTACTGCAGCCATATAAAGTTACACCTTACTTAACTTTCTGTATCCCAGGGGCTAGGACTGAGGCACAGCAGGCTCGCAGTTATTTAGGAAATGAACAGTTACATGACCCAGCTTCAGGAGAGCCACACCTACAGCAGAGCAGGAAAAAGATGGTACCTGTCTTACCTGCCTGATCTTCCCCACAGGAACCTAACAATCTGTGGGCTAACTCATCAGCTCATCCCAAACAGATCACTCCCTTTTGCAACTAGAATTCCAATAATCCAGAATTCTCAAATGAAGAGAAAAATTTTATATTCGTTTATGATCAAGGTATTCAACAATTAGGCCGATATAAGGAATTGAGAGAAAATACAAGAAGGTCTTATCTTGACCATGGCCATAGATCATCACAAAATATATAATGTCTATAGCATTATACCATTAGAATTGATTTGATTCTATTATTCTGGGGAAAGACATTTTGTCATAAAGAAGATGTCATTTTGCTGAACCTGAGAAGTCTACTAATACACTTCTAAAATATTTTCAATAATGATTAAAACAAACAAATTTCTATTTAGCCTTTAAACAATCTTAAAAAGAATTCAGCATCCCTTTCCATTCTCCAGCCTCAGACCCAAAGTGGACATCAGAATGTTACATACTTACGGGAGATAACCTGGAGATCCAAAAGACAGGTGCTGGTTCCTATGGCATTAGAAGCCACGCACTGGTACAAACCTGACGACAGCGCGCTGATGTTCCGGATGGTGACTGTTCCTTGGACCTGGTCTGCCAGAAAAAGAGCAATCAAGTTAGGACTTAGAGAACAAAATAAGAAAACCAAAGAAATCAGCAAAAGACTAAAAAATAAACACAAAGGAGTATCAATAGCTTTCTTTTTGTGCAGAGATTTTTTTTCTTGAATTTTAAAGACCTAAATTAGGACATTGTGTTAAAGATCTGTAGATGCAGAGGGCTGTCTGTGCAGGCAACACAGAGCAGAGCTGGGAGCACCTCCTCAGCAAGCACCAGACTGGTTCAGACACAAGCACATGGCCTGTCAGAAAGGGGGTGGGCTGATTCCTCAGTCCTTCACTTCTCATAGCCTGCTCTGGCATGGAAGCAATTATGGAAATGGAATTAGAAAATAAATGTTTTTTTATCTTTCTTTTAAAGAATAGGGAAAGTTCAACAGTGTGGAACCATTTGAAAGCACAAATGACATCACATCCCTACTCTGTTTTAGTTGGCTGCAACACTGTATCCCATGTAAGCTACGCAGCTGGACTCAAGTGCCCTTCAGAGTAAGACAGAAGTAAATGTGTACATTTCCACTTCCATCCTCTCTGCTTCATTCCAGACCACTTCTGGGTGTGTTCTAGATTCAGAGCGCCTGAGCTGCAATCTGCATGTGGCCCTGAATGTGTTACCTTATCTTCATCTATGTTTCTGTTTCCTCATGTGTGACATGGAACTACCAACATGCCTCTACATCATGTCTCTATGAGGACTAAAGGAGATAATGTATTGAACAAGCTTAGTATGGTGCCTGATCATGCTTCCTGGCATTGCTTGGGAAATTTACATTTTTCTGAGTCATAAAAAAAAATCATAAGGAAAATGCTGACTGTCTCCAAATTCTGAATACAGACTAATAGTTTAGGATTTGAGGTTGAGAGATAGGCAATCACAAATCATAAGTCACTTTATATTTCATATGGCTTATGTATTTTAAGTTATAATAATCATAATAATAAACAGTCATTTCTTCCATAAAAGTTCAGAGGTATTCTGTACAAAATAATAAATGGATGGCTTATTAATATACTATGGCAAAATAATATATTTCAATAACATGTAAAACATGTTCTCAAATTGATATAAACATTTGATAATAAAAAACAGTAAAACAAAATGCCAAATTAAAGTCTATATAAATACTCAAAGGTAGTAACACAAACACTTAATATTTAAGCTCTGTCATTCTAAAAGAAAATTTTAAAACAATACAGCATTAAGTGAATTTTAAACAATATATTAAATACTATTCAACAAACTTGATCTTTGTTTCATGCCAAATTTTCCAGAGGTAAAAGATTTTATTTCATTTTTATGGTAATGCTCAATTAAGATATAGATAGAGAATGGAGAAGAAGAGAACCTACATTCATTAAGAGAAGGTAAAAAGCACCTTCAAGGCAGGCTTTAGGGTATATCCGCTTCATATTGGCTCATTTCTTTTATTTAACATTGAAAATGTTTTGACTCTTTGGCCTGATTTTGCTTTTACCATTGAAATAGATATTGATTTTACTGATTTGGATTTTAAATCCATTTGTGTTTTCATCTCTATGTATTCTACAGCAACATTCCCATCTCCTTCTCTTCTCATTTCTGCTTTTGAAGCACTTACAAAGAACTGAAATCTACAGCAAATATTCAAACACTGGAAAACAGCAATGAACATTAGTGGGCAATATCTGAATAATGTAATATTTGGATCCCCTTTATTAACAACACTAAAGGTCCAATGCACAAAAATTGATTCAAGAGTAGGCCTTTCATCTCCTGGCCTACTACCTATGACCTCACTGCCAATTCCTCACCCTGATGGCACTAGCTTCTCTCCAGCACCCAGGACCCAGGCTTCCCTCCTCTGGCCACCAGCAGGCACCCAGGACCCGGGCTGGCTTCCCTTGGGCAGCCTGTAGGCACCTGGGTTCCAGATTGGCTTCCCTCTGCCCTGGCTTTGTCAGTAAGGACGTCCGGAATGACGTCCAGAAGACATTTGGTCTAATTAGCATATTACCCTTTTATTATTATAGATTACATAGAATCATGCATAAGGATCATCAAACTAATGACTTATTCTGCTTCTAAAACTTGTTATTCCTTAGAATACCACCCGTGGGATTTCTATAAAATCATATATAATGAGAGGAATATGCTAATTATCCATTACGCTGCAATGTCACAACCAATCTACAAGTGGTGGAGAGCTACAGGAGGGCAGGATAGCGAGCTACAAGCAAAGAGAGCTACAAGAGTGTGGACCAGCAGGCAGAGAGCTACAGGAGGGCATGGCAGCAAGTTTTAAACAGCTGAGAGCTTCCAGTGGCGGTGGGCAGGTGGCCAGCTGAGGCAAGCGGCAGCAAGCTACTAGCACACAGATTTGTGCACAGGGCCACTAATACACTATATGTATAAACATATTAATATTTATTTGCAAGAATGACTCACCATTAGCAACAGACATGGCCATAAACATATAACATGGCAGTAGCTACAAGTGAGATTAGCTGATCAGATTGTGCCTGCTTCTCCCTAGATGCTTCCATCCGGGTTCCCAGAAATGCTGACTCCGAGTGCTCTTGTTTTTAACTTGGATTCTTTCAAGTCAATATATGTCTCTATGTTGTTTGTTAAGCTTCAATTCTCAAAGGAGAATAACACTTAGTGCTCAAGAAATATTACCTGTTTTCAGTCCCCATCCACTAACTTCCTCACAACCTTCTCAAGCACATCTCTAAGTTATTTCTTCTGAGTTAATACAGTTATTGTTCTTTCAATGGCCTGTGGCAGAAATCTGAGATAACTGTGAGATTTCTCTGAATCTAATCAAGGCACCTGTTTTGTTGATTTTTGTCTTCAGTTTCTCAAAGGATTCCACCCAGCCCATCTTTTCTCCATCCCCTTCTGTGAGGCCTCATTTTAGGCCCTTTTCACTTCTCAATGGACTATTATCACAGCCTCCCGTCTATGACCTCACTGCCAATTCCTCACCCTGATTGCTAAGGCTATTTCTAAAATGCACAACTGGATATCTTCTCTCGCTTTATATAAGACAGCGGATACCCATAGTCTCAAAGATAACATCCAAACTCCTTTCTTGTTATATCATGTCTTTCACAATCTGGACCTGAACTTGACAATCTGCTTTCTAGCCAAACCTCCATGAATCTATAAGTCAGCTTTACACATTTAAAATGTCAAACCAAGACATTCCCTCTGTTAATATCCCCTTTTAATATCTGTTCACCTTTTAAAATCATTTTCTGCTCAAAAATCTCTTTCCACCAAAAGATCTTCCTAAAATCTTTTGGGGAAAATTACACTTCTATATTTTTAATTTTACAGTACTATCAACATATTTATAGCATGACACATGTAGTATTACAATTATCTATACCTTAGAGCAGTAGTCGACAAACTCATTAGTCAACAGAATGGGAAACCATGGCTCACGTGGCTCGCAAAATGCAGTTTGTAGACCACTGCACTAGAGGCCTGGTGCACAAAAATCATGCATGGGTGGGGTCCCTAGGCCTGCTCAGCAATCAGGGCTGATCAGGGTCTTCCAGCTACCAGCCAGGGCCTTCCATCCCTGCCAATCACCAGCCAGGGCCTTCCTTCATTCCACGCTCCCCCTATTGGTCAGCATATATCATAGTGAGCAATGGAACTCATAGTGTCCCAGTTGAATTCCTAGGGGACACTTTGCATGTCAGCCTTTTATATATACAGATATAAAAGCCTAAGCGACTGAACAACCAAACAACCTGTTGACCAGTTGCTATGATGTGCACTGACCAATAGGGGGCAGATGCTCAATGCAGAAGCTGCCCCTTGGTGGTCAGTGAGCTCCCACAGTGGGAGCACAGCTCAGCTGACTGACCCGTCCTGGTGGCCCACCAGCCCAGCAGCAGCCACTCACTCCCTCAGTAGTCCTGCAGGTCCAATCTCCAGAGAACAAACCAGGTACTAACAGACTGGCACTGCTGACTCCTGGAAGTTGGCCTCAGGCACCACAGCCACCTCCCCTCCCTAAGCGCTCCACAAAGAAGAAATGATATAAAAGCAGCCACCAGGTGGCTCCTGGCAACTGGTGCGAACATCAACAGGACAGAGCCAGATCATGGGCTGGCACATCCCCCCGACTCCCTATGATAGGTGCCAGGGGCAGGGCTCATGGCTGATGAGTGCTGCTTTGGGGAGCATGAACCTCTCCTGATGAGGACTGACTGGGTACAAGCCCACAGCAGGTACAGCGGGGCAGGGATTAGCAGAGTGGCAGGCAGCATTGGATTGCCAGTTTCGGCCCAATCCTTGCAGGCCATGCCAAGGGACCCCACCTGTGCACAAACTCATGTACAGGTCACTTGTATCTTTATATGTGCCTCCTCCATTAGAAAATATGTCTAGTTTTTAAAATATATTTTTATTGATTTCACAGAAAGGGAGAGGGAGAGACATAAGCATCAATGATGAGAGTCATTGATCAGCTGTCTCCTGTACTCCCCCTACTGGGGACTGAGCCTGAAACCTGGACATGTGCTCTGATGGGGAATCAAGCAATGACCTTCTGGTTCATAAGTCAACATTTAACCACTGAGCCACACTGGCCAGGTAAAAATATCTGTAATTGCATTTATGTCTCTCTACATAATACCCTATCCTTAAGTACTTATACAGAATAAGGGTTGTATCTATGTATGTACATACTGTACACACACATCTTTAAAGAATGGAAGAATGTACAAAAACTAAATACAGCTATGATAATCTTAATTTTATAAGAACAGAGAGTACATCCCATGGGACTTGCTCTTGTCTTCTGTCAGAATAATAAAGAGAAAAATAAGCACCAGTTTATTCAGCAACTTTTGTTGATAAAGATTTTGTTACTCTCATAGGAGAATTATGGAAACAAACTCACTGGGGAGGGGGTCAATAGAGGAAGTTCAGGAAGGAGAATCAAGACACCTGAGGCTCCCTAACATGGAAGAGGAACAGTAGAGCTTTCTATCCACAGACTCTAGGCAAGCACATGTCCTCCCCAGGCCTCAGGCTTCTCCTCATAACATGCAAGTGCTGGACTATGGTGATGCTCAAGATATCCTCATGCTCCATCTGTAATCACACAAAGTTCTGCAGAGTTCTCAGCAAGAAGGAGAGCTCATCATCTCTCTCCACTATGCTATCCTAATATATAAAAACCCTGGGTCTGTCATGACCACAGATGACCAACCAGAAGTCCTGCAGTCAGTGCTGGGTTGCCATGGTGACCAGCACTGACTGCTGTGGCTGCAGGTGTGGTGATCCAGCACTAACTGCTGAGGGGGCTGCGAATCAAGCCCAGAGAGAGGTTTGAAGAGAGAAGCAGGGTCTGATCCATAGCCTATGTGGCAGTTGTTGATCAGCACTTTCTCTCCAGGCCAGGCAAGGATCCATGCCTCCATTTCTCTCCAAGCCTCCACTGGAGCTGATGATCAGCCCCACCTTTCTGATCAGGCTCCATTGATAGGCCCAGAGATGCTAACTGGCATAGAAACTGACCAATCAGAACCAAATCTGGGTGAAGTGTGAGGAGCCAATGGCTGCCTAGGAGGCGGAGCTTTTGATGCTTACTGGCATAGAAACCAACCAATCAAAACCAAATTGGCCAGCAGAGGAGGGCAGTTAAAGGTGATCAGGCAGGCAGAGGCAGTTAGTGGCTATCAGGTGGGCAGGGAAGGGCAGTTGGGGGTGCTATCAGGCCAGCAGGGGAGGGCCATTGGGGGGCAAAATCAGGCCAGCAAGGGAAGGCAGTTGGGGACAACCAGGCTGGCAGGGGAGGGCAGTTAGGGGTGATCAGGCAGGCAGAGGTAGTTGGGGGCAAGATCAGGTCAGCAGGGGAGGGCAGTTAGGGGCAATCAGGCAGGCAGAGAGGTAGGGACAATCAGGCAGGCAGAGAGGTTAGGGACAATTAGGTAGGCAGACAGAGTGGTTGGGGCAATCAGACAGGCAGGCAGAGGCAGTTAGGGGTGGTCAGGTAGCCAGGCAGGTGAGCTGTGAGGAGCCAGCGGTCCCAGATTGCGAGAGGGATTGGGCCTAAACTGGCTGTCAGACATCCCCCAAGGGGTCTCCAATTAAAGAGGGTGCAGGCTGGGCTGATTTATTCAATTATAAAAGGATGAAGACAACAGAGGATTCCTTAGGAGCCATGAAGGAAAAAGGCATAATTTACAAAGAACACTGAAATAATCAATAGAAGGTAAAGGGAAGGATAAATATAAAACAGAATATTAAAAATCCATCTAAATATATCCATAATCATAATTAATATAAATGGATTTTAAGAAAATGAAGGCACAGGGTCACATAGCCAGTAATTTCTCAAATCAAGATTCCAATCACTTCCTCTAACTCCAGAACCTACGCTCTAAGATACGCTCTTCTGTTTTGTATACAGAAACAATTTGATGCCAATTTATATATATAAACTTGACAAAAAAGAAACTTTCTAGAAAAACAGGTACAGAAAAAAATAAAAATAAATTTAAACTATTAGAGAAACTAAATCAATAATAAAAAATCCACCAACAAAACATAACAGCAAGGCAAAGCTTAGGCAAAATTCTACAAAATAATCAGATAATCTCTATCTTATTCATACTGTTGCAGAAAATAGAAAAAGAAGAAAAGCTGCCCAACTCATTTTGAGGCCATTGTATAATGTGATACAAAAATTGAATCAAGGACAATAGAAGGCAGAAAAATCACAGGCCAATCTCTCACTTAGATCACAGATGCAAAAATTCCATTAAAATATTAGGATTCCAAATGGAGCAATTCATTTAAAAATAATCACAAAACAGACTTTATTTCAGAAATGTAAGGATGTTGCAAAGTTTGAAAAACTATTAATGTAATTCACTTACTGACATTTTGGTCTGGATCATTCTTCATTGTGGATGCTGTAACGTGCATTGTGGGACACCTATTAGCAGTAGTCCCAGCCTCTACACACGAGCTGCCAGTAGCACCTCCTCCCAACTGTGACAATCAACAACATCTCCAGACATTGCCCAGTGAAACTGTCCCTACTTGAGACCCTTGATGTAGAGGCTGCTGAACTGTCTCATGCATTATGCTTCCAAGGAACCTGTGCCAGTTGTACAAGCCTTAGAAGCACAGACCAAACGGCTATATTTTGCTTGAAATAATTTCAACCTTAAATACAGTTTTCACTTACATTAAAATTCAAAAGTAAATACCAAAAGGATAATACTGAATCCACTATTATTTCTCCATATGAAAATGAAGTGTACCTCCTAGAACCAGGATACTGGTTCTAAATCTACTCATCTCTTGACTATCCTCATATGAACTATATGAAGAGAAATTTTGGGTAACTTTTGACATAATTTTAAATTTACAGAAAGTTGCAAGAATGTCACTAAGAACTCTACTATATATATATATATATATATTGTGCATTATCTACTCAGTTTGAACAACTGTTCATATTTTGCCCTATTAGGTTTGTATTTTTCTCACTAAGCATATAAATACTTTTCTGAGCCATTTAAGACTAAGTTGAAGCCCAGCCATGATGGCTTAGTGGTTGAACATTGAGCCATGAATCAGGAGGACGAGGTTTAATTTCCAGTCAGAGCACATGCTAGGTTAGGTTGCAGGCTAGGTCCCCAGTGAGGGGAGTACAGGAGGCAACTGATCCATGACTCTCCTTCATCATCTATCTCTCCCTTCCTCTTTCTTTCTCTCTGAAATCAATAAACATTTTTTTAAAGTGAGTTGCAGACATTGGGCCTCTTTACAACTAAGTACTTAGTATTTCCTAAGAACATTCTTCACATAATCACAGGACAAGCATCCAAGTCAAGAAATTTAGATAATACCACAGGTATTATCTAACCTACAGTTTATACTCAGATTTCACCAATTGTCCCAATAATGTCCTTTTTGGCTATTTCTTCCTCTGTCCAGATTCTAATTCATAATTCCACATTGCATGTAATTGTTTTATCTCCTTAGTTGCTTCCCATCTGCAATAGTTTGTCTTCCCTTTGGTTCGCTTGATGTTTTCTCCTGATTGGGTTCAGTTTGTGTGTTTGACATGAATACCACAGCAATGATGTTGTGCCCTTTTCAGTGTATATATCAGGAAGTATAAGATAACACCTTCAAACAATATTAATAACTAGAGGCCCAGTGAATAGATTCTTGCACAGGTAGGGGCCCTCAGCCTGGCCTGTGCCCCCTCACAATCCGGGACCCTTCAGGGGATGTCAGACTGCCGGTTTTGGCCTGATCCCTGCAGGCCAGTCCAACATCCCCTGAGGGATATAGCAGTGCATGAAGTGGCAGGCGGCCTAGGAGGAGCTCAGGTCCAGGCCAGGCAACCCAATGCTCCCTCTCATTTCAGGCCCATGGCGCCTGTCTCCGCCACGGGGCTGGAGCGCCACAGCTATGCTCACCAACCATGAGTCTGGCATCTGGCACCCATTGGTCAGCTGACCACCAAGGGGCAGCTCATGCATTAAGTGTCTTCCCCCTGGTGGTCAGTGCATGTCATAGTGACCAGCTATACAGTCATTTAGGCTTTTATATATATAGATGTTCACTTTGATCGCCTGGTTAAAGTAGTATCCACCAGGTCTTTCTACTATAAAGTTACAGTTGACCCTTAAACAACACAGGGGTTAGGAGAACTGACACACACCCCAGCAGTGGAAAATCTGCATATAATTTTTGACTCCCTAAAGACTTACCTACTAGTAGCCTACTGTTGACCAGAAGCCTTATGGATAACTAAACAGTCAATACATATTTTGTATGTTATATGTATTATGCATGCTATTGTTACAATAAAGTAAGCTAGAGAAAAGAAAATGTTATTAAGAAAGTCATAAGGAAGAGAAAATACATTTACAGTATTTATTAACTCTGCATATAAGAGAATCCCTATAATTCAAACCCTTGTTATTCAAGGGTCAACTATATTAATTTTTTCTGTGCAACTAGTAATTTGTGGAGACATATTTTGGAACTATGTAAATATCTTGTTCCTTATCAAACTTCTGTCGATTATTTTCACATCAGTGATGGCTTTCCTAACTCCAGCATTCCCCCTATCTACAGTAATAGGTATTCTACTGTTAGAAAATGGCTTTCCCTTATTCTACTGGCTTTCCCTTATTCCCCATTTATTTATGTATATCTGCAGAGATCCAGGGACTCTCATTTTATTCAATGGATTATTTATTTTAAAATTCAAATTGTCTCAGATTTGGCTGGAAGAAATGCCATCAAGCTGGCCCCTATATACAAGGTCAATGCTAATTCCCACATATTATGCCCTTGTCACTAATCAGGCATCTGGGATGCTTTCCCCTGGTGTCAAACATTCTTTTCTCAGAGATGCATCCTGAGTTTATATTAAGTAACTGCAAACACATTAGTAAAGTATATCTTCTGAAAGAAATTATGTTGGGATTAAATGTTATTTTGAGACCTACTTTATTTATGTAGCTATCAAGAGGTAGACTTAAAATAAAACTCAGACTCATTTAATGTGATTATGAAACATGAAATTATCTAAAGTAATCCTGATAACTGATCCAGAGTTTGAATTATAAAAGACAAACATTTTCATTTTTGCATACCAATTCTTTTTTATACCCAAAGAATATTCAAGTTGCAAAGAAAATATCAAAAAATGTGCCCCAGCGGGTCTGGCTCAGTGGATAAGAGTATCAGCCTGCAGACTGAAAGGTCCCAGGTTCAATTTTGGTCAAAGGCACATGCTTGGGTTGCGGGCTCAATCTCCAGTAGGGTGTGTGCAGGAGGCAGCCGATCAATGTTTCTCTCTCATCACTGATGTTTCTATTTCTCTCTCCCTGTCCCTTCCTCTCTAAATCAATTTTTTTTAATTTGACTGATATATATTTATTCATATACAAGGTATGGAAAGTTCTTCCTACAGATATTTCACAACTTACACACAAACAACCAAGTTTAAATGTTCATTTGTAATTCCAAACTCAATCCAGTATTTCAAAGAAATGGTATAAAATAAATCATAAAATCTTAAGGTGAACAATATCATCTTCAAGATACTGTTTAACACTCTTATTTTACAAAAGGCAATACAGGCTAAAAGAGATAAACTGTCACAAAAAAATCTAGAATTTGAATATACTTTCAGGATTTGAAGACAAGTTCTATTTCAAACATGTCACTTATAATGGTGAGATCAACAAGTTACTACAGAAAAAAAGCTATTTAGTCCACAGTGTGGCTAAAACATCTACCAATAAAAAAAAAATCAGTAAATAACAACAATTTCGCAATAATCATTGCTAGAGTAACAAAAGTTATTATGTCAAAAGAAATGTTTTAAAATAATGAAATAATTAGTGGACTAGGTTAACTTAAAGATGATGGGAGGTCCATTGATATTTCTGCTGTGATTCTGAAAGGAAACTAACAAGCTCTTTAAGAAGTTGGTGGTCCTGGTTCTTTAATATGTCTACCTGCACATACAACTTAGGACTTTCCTTTTCCATGGTTCACACTTATCAGGAGTAACTAAGGTTGTTTTAGATCTCACTATTTATTAACTGCCAATTTTCTTTTTATATTATTTTTTAATTGATTTCAGAGAGAAAGGGAGAAAGATAGAAACATCAATGATGAGAGAGAAGCACTGATTGGTTTCCTCCTGTGCGTCCTCTACTGGTGGGGGTTGGAGGGGAGGAGGAGGAGGGGGCAGGAAGGAATCGAGCCTGCAACCCAGGCATGTACCCTTGGCCAGAATCGAACCTGGGACCTTTTAGTCAGCAGGCTGACGCTCTATCCACTGAGCCAAACTGGCTAGGACAATTACCAATTCTTTAAGATTTTTATATCTGCCCTGAAAATGTTACAGGAAACATATTCGATATTATTGATTATGTAAAAACTGAGACTGCTAATTCCTAATTTTTAAAAATAGATTTTATGTATAATTCTATAATTTTTCTCATTTAATTCATAATTTTTCCTCAATTTTTCAGGGGTGTTTCTTTTAATATCAAAAATAAATAGCTGGATTAACATATAGAAAACCATCAGTGATATTCATGCCTTCCCTATGTTTACCTGTGTGGTGTGATCAACTCCTGTATGATTGGTGGGGCCTTTTCTTTTTCTCTTTCTCATCTTCCTCCTCTGATTAGACATGAGGCTGCAAATAGGATTATTAGCCCTTCCATGACCATGCAGATGTTCCTCATATAAAAGTAGGCAGTTGCATCTCAAGTAGGAAGTGGATTCTCAATGATGAACTTCAAGGATTATCTTACAGTTAACAATACAAAGAAGCTACCATTGAACTATTTTAAAATCTTCACTATGATGGAACAGAATTTCCATATAGAGTTACCACTGACTGAATAATCTATATTTCATAAAACCAGCAATGAGAATATATAATACAATGTTTTGTTCTCTTTATAGTTGAAAACACAAAATGATCCAGATAGCTTTTTCGGCAATTAGAAATATGGTGTATGTTTTTTCAAAATCTATGAAAGCTCTTATTTTGTGAGTTTTAGAATCAAAATTTTCCATAATAACTAATTAAATGAGTTAAGAAATGCTCTCCTACATACCCTGAGTGGCTGTTGGAGGTAGCTTGAAGGTATTGTCTAACTTCTCCCAAAGGTAAGTTGGTCGAGGAATGCCTTCCTCAGAGCTGCAGAGCAGGATGACATCACTGCCAACATCCTGGGATCCTTGGATTTGGCAATGAGGGGCAGAAGGGGGAACTGTAATAGGAAGAATAAGCAGCAAAGTATGCAATCACTACAAGCCAAATGATGACAGAGGTGAGATCCAACATTCAGAACACTAGCACCTCACTGCTTTTGGAATATATATACCAGGAGACTACCTGAGTGAAGCCAGTGACAGTCAGTCATGTACTATTCACAGGGCTTGGGCATAGGTGCCTATAACTTCAGTTAGCAGGGAACATATAAAAGGGGCTACACTCTCTGACCACATTTTCAAGGGATTTACGGACTGGCTTTCACACTGCTTCCTCTAAAGAATTCTTGAGATTCTTTGTTCAACATATTGCCTTTAAAACACTGCTGAATACATGTGTTCACAGCAGCATTATTTATAATACTACAAGGTGGAAACAACCCAAGTTAAGTGAAATGTAGTGATACATACAATGAAATATTATTTAGACTTGAAAAATAAGAAATTTCTGACATGTTACAATACTGATGAATCTTGAAGACATTATGCTGAGTGAAATGAGCTAGTCATAAAAAGACAAAATATCATTCCACTTATATGAGGCATCTAGATTCTAGAGTAATCAAATTCATGGAAACAGAAAAATAGAACAGTTATCTCCATCAGCTACGGATAGAGTGGCTTTTTATTTAATGGGTACAGAATTTTAGTTTTGCAAAGTAAAAGTATTTATAGAGATTGGTTGCACAATAATGGGAATGTATTTAACTTTACTGAACTGCACTGTAAATTTTATGTTACATGTATTTTACCACAGTTAGTTTTTTTCATTACTGAAAGAGACCACTTGTAGAGAAGACACCTCAAGGAAGAGTAAGCACTTACCCTGCCAGCTCCACTCTGGCTAAGATCACCTCAACAAGGTCTTTTATCACTTTACAAACAAAAACCAGGCAGACCTACTTTACACCTAAGCTGCTTTATGATAGAGGATGTTATTGTAAGGTTCAAGTCTACCTACTATTTGACAGTAATACAGTGCACATTTTCTAATTATTAAGTCAGATGAAGACACAAAGATCATGAAATAAAAAATTACTGAAAAAAAAACACAACATTAAAGAAAGGAGGTGGTGATTCATAGCAAAAAAAAACAACAACAAGCAAGCAAAAATATATAAATAAAGTAAGCCCATGACTTGGAGTCCCTTATTAGGAAATAAAGGCAATAGAGATTAAATCCAAGAAATTATGTACTTGTAATGCTAATGGATTTTCAGTAAATGTGTTTCATCTTGCAAAAATGAATGAATGAATGAATAAATGAATGAATGAAAAATAAATGCAGTACACAGAAGAACCAGGAAAGAAGGTGGGTGGAGGAAAAGAGAACAAGGAGAGTAACCTATAGGTAGTAAAAGTAAAAAAAATCTCTGAGTACTCTACCTGCTACAATAGGATAAACCAATCTCCTCAGTTTAGTGTCTTCAACATTGCCACTGTGACGCTATGAGGGGAAACCAACATAATTCTTTGAAGGCAGCATTAATTATAAAATAAATTAAAGGCTTTTTTTCCTTCCTTTAAAAAATGAAAAAATAAATAAATTTGGAGAATGTGGGAAGCTAGTTATCTAACTTACAGGCATAAGTATCAGAAAAATATTAAATTCCAATAGTACTCAAGAGTATCCTAAAATCTACAATTTTAATATATTAGAATGAATGATACTTCTAGGATAGAATTCCCCAACCTGGTTCTTAGTTTTCTTAATCTGCTTAAAAACTAGGAGGACAAGGCACCATGGCTATAGCATATCCTCACCCAAGGAAGAAAAATGTCAAGAACCCCCGACATTGGTGTCCTCAAGTGACTCAATAATGGAAGGGACAGGGAGAAAGCTTGCCAAGGAGCATGGAAGCAGGTTCTAAGACTCAAATATGATGTAAGGCCATCAAAAGCATCTGCCTTTTTTAAGTACTTCCTTGGTCTCCCCAAATGAATTGCACTTAGCCACTTCTGCCATAAGCATCCATTTCGAAGGGAGTGTTTTACTTCAGAGGCAGTGGAATTGAGAAATAAACATGTTTAAGAGTGGATATAATTAAGAATTAGACAGTTGAACTTGCCAGTAAAATGGTAAGAATACCAATTTGAGTAAAAAGACCTACATTTTCATCTAAACTTTATTGTGCTTCTTATCTATATAACTTTGGAAAAGACCCTAATCTATTTGGTCTTGGTATTAAGACCAATTTGATCATATAACTTATCATTTACATAAGAATACTTTTGAGAGTAAGGGGAGGTATTGTTAAAATCATGCCAGGACAAGAAGTGAAAACCAACAACTGGTGAGCCTACTCAAGAGTTACACAGACATGATGAAGTAGTTAACTATTTTCACATGGGCTGAAACTTCCGCTTCATACTCATAAATAATTCTTGATTTAATTTGCTCTCAACAATACATCCTCTCAGGCACAATCCTAAGGAAAGCGAGAGGCCACTTGTGATGGTATTGTATATCATCTTTATCCAGGAAGTGAACTTTAGAAAGCTACTAATATGGAGTGTGGCGGGGATTGGCGGGGGAGACTAAGCAGCACGGAGAAGCAGAGTGGACGTGGGCTGGGCGGAGACATGACATGAGAAGGAAACAAGCAGACTGTGAGTGTAGTACACGTGCTTGAGAGATTTGTAAGGAAAGCCCAAGTGCTTGGGACATTTGCTGTCACTCACCTAAGACTGTGAGACCGGTGACCCCAATGTTCCTGCCCCCTCTATCCGGAAGGTTGTTAACCAAACACTGGTAGGTGCCAGTGTCTGATAGCTGAGTGTTGTTAATGAAGATAGAGACATTGGTGGCTGGCATGGTGCCTGCAAATCCTACCCTGCCATGGAACTGGGGGGCGCCATCAAACATCTGTCCACCCTGATACAGAATGACCTGCAAAAGAAAGTGAAGTCAATAAACTGGCCACTGCATCTCCTTCTGGACACGTAACCTTAACTGCCTAGTAAACAGTAGACTGCACCAAACATTAGAAAACTTTATTTCTAACTTAGAGTTGCTACCAAGTTCTTACTATAACACCTGTCTATAAGTATCTAGGGATTCTAAATTTTACATACCAAATTGGAATAATATTATTTCCTTACCTAACTCATCAGAATAAAGAAAACACCTTTATACTATGCTACTATCAACCCATAAATATTTTTACTGGTTCAAAAAATTAGATCCAAATTAATTTTTTTTAAATGAGCACTGCTATTCTCATGCTTACTACGTCACATAATAGATCACAGGTAATAACTGAATATACATGAATGTCATAAAAGGGAAGGAGAGTTATAAGCCCATGATTGCTGTTCTTATATCAATTTCTATCATCAAAGTTAACTATTCATGGGAGGGGACTTAGAGGATCAGTGCTGCAAAAAGCCCTTAGGGTGGAGAGTGGGGAACTTGGTTCTATTCCAGCTCTATCAGTAAATGTTTGCATAACCATGGCCAAGACTTTCTTTGCCTGTTTGACTCAATCATTGACTCCTAAAACAATGAAGTTGAACAAAATGATCTCAAAGGCTCAGTCCAATTACACAAGTTCCATAGTTTAAAGAAACTCAAGAAGCTTCAATTAAATCTATTTGTTCCCCTACAGAGGAATGAATAGGAGATTATGTCCTCACCCTTTTCTGCCAGCCCAACTCCCTTCAGAAAATTCAGCTTATCAAATATTTTTAGTTAGTGATAAGTTTATTAAAAGAAATAATTAACTCTATGAATGAAGGTATAGTCATAATCACAATGTATTAATCTTTTGAGCATTCTTTTCTGCAGTAGCTATCACATATTATGGGTCTTTTGCCTATAATTGATACACCTTATTAGGAAATAACTTCTATTTTCATGTACCCTAATTTGTTTGAAACTCCAGTATGCCGGCTAGCTTTATTTAAAATACTGTAAAATTAGCCAAATAATTCAAGTACTGTTTTCTTAATATTATCACAGTCTTTAAAAAGTACTTTCTCATCTACCTAGTTTCAGTCCCTGCCTTTCAAAATGTATTTTGCTTTGGTATATAATCAGTCTTGGTATTTCCTGTCAGTAATTCTTTTATGCAATTCAAGGTTCCTACATAAAGTTTTCAGAAAGATCTCCTTGACATCTGTAATTTTTCTAAAGTCTTATAGTTGTCTTAATGCAGGAGAAGGACTTAAAGCAGCACAGGCAGCATACAATGAGCATGCCACCTTTCTCTAGAAATCAAACATGTACTCAGGATGCTTTCCCACCTGCCTCCTCTGAAAAGATTAATATCCTAGAGGCAGCACAGGATGGAACTGAAGTACCTGCTCAGGTTGGTTGGCATTGGCAAGAGGAATGACCATCCAAATGACATTGAGGTTGATGAGGGCAGCACTGGTAGTGAAAGTACAGGGCAGGACTGCTGACTGACCACGGGCCACCTGGACACTCCCAGGGCTCTCTGAGACCTCCAGGGAAACTGTGACACCTATGGAAGAACCAACAGGAGGTTATGTGCTCATCCTTTCTGGACAGAAAGAGCTGTGTTTTCATGTGATTAATAATGTAAACAGAGTTTGACAGTCTTACTAAACAACTACTGACCAGTCACTGAGACAAAGTAATGGAAACTATTCATCCCTTTCTTTACCTCTTAGTAACTACAAAGGAAAAATAGTAGAGGCTACTTATTCTATTTTGTAAGTCATTATTTGGTATTTGGCCAGATTCAAATATAACAAATGAGAATTCAATTGACAGGGTTTGAGCAAAACTTGACACAGTGATGGGGGATGAAAAAATAAGGCAATTTTAGCACAAATGCAATATTAAATGCTTACACATAAACCTAACAAAATATTTACAGGAACTATAGCCTAAAAACTCTAAAATGCTGATAAAATAAATAAGACCTAAGTAAATGTTCAGCTATGAAATGCTCATGAGGACTGAGTTAAAGTGCCAATTTCCCCCAAAATGATCTATAAATTCAGAGCAATTCCAGTCAATATCACAGCAGGCTTTTTGTTGATATTGACAAATTAAATCTAAAACACAAGAAAATGGAAAGTGCTAGAATATTGAAAAATAATTTGGAGAATTCATACTATGTGCATACAAAGTTTGCTTTAGTGCTATGAGATCAAGACAGCATGGTACCAGCACAAGGACAGACCTCCAGATAACTGAATTTTATACTTTAAGCCCTTGTATTTATGGTCAAATGGTTTTCAAGACAATTAAGTGCAGGAAAGAATTGTTTGTTTGTTTGTTTCAATAAATGGTGTTGGAACAATTCAATATTAACATGAAAACAAAACAAAACAAAAACCTCAGTCCCTTGTCTCATAGCACACACAAAAGTCAACTCAAAATGTAGTTGACACAAACCTAGGTCTAGTCTGTTGGCTCAGTTGGTTGGAGCATCATCCCATATGCCAAAAGACTGCAGGTCTGATCCTCAGTCAGGGCACATAATTAGGTCAAGCCATGTGCCAGAATTAATCAATGAAGGTTTCTCTCTCCTCTCTTTCCCTCCCTCCCTCTCTCTCTCTCTCCTCTCTCGCTTCTCTCTCTCTCTCTCTGTTTCCCTCCCTCCCTCCCTCCATCCCTCCCTTCTTTCCTTTCTAAAATCAATAAACACATCCTCAGGTCAGTATTAAAAATAAAAATATGTGCCACAAACCTAAATGTAAGCTAAAACTATAAAGCTTCTAGAAACAAACTTTGTGACTTTGGATTAGTCAAAGAGGTCTTAACATAGCACAATAACCATAAATCATAAAAGAAAATAATAACTGGACTTCATTAAAATTTTTAAAACTTGTGCAATTCAATATATTTATTTTTTAAAAATAAAATACCAAGATACAGACTTAGAAAAAAATATTTGTAATTCACATATCTAATAAAGGATTTGTTTAAAGAATATATAAAGAACTATTACAATCTTACCTAATAGACAAACATGCAAATTGACCATATCTCCACTATGCCCATAGCCAATTAAGAGTATGCAAATTAACCCAATAAAAATGGCAGTTAATTTGTATGTATAGGCACCCAGAGCCCAGGGTCCCAGGAACATCCTGGCACCCAGGTCACTGAGGTAAGCCCCGCATGGGCCCTGAGCCAGGGGGCTCCTGAGCAGGGCCAAGACTGCGATCAGAGCCAGGAGTGCAGGGGCAGAGCTGGTGATTGGAGGCTATTGGCAATCGGTGTGAACTACAGAGGAAACACCTTTCCTGACTGCTCATTGGCTAAGCTTTCTGTACGCCACTGGTAATATTCTTAGTAACTTGGGTGATAAGAATCCAAAAAAGTGATCTAGGGTTTTTCCACCACACTTCTGGAGAAAAAAACGAAGGTCCGTTGCTGGAGGGCTAAGAAGTGTCATATCCTGCCCTAGCAGGTTTGGCTCAGTGGATAAAACCTCGGCCTGCCGCCCAAAGGGTCTAGGTTCAGTTCTGATCAAGGGCATGTACCTAGGTTGCAGGATGCTCCCTGGTCAAGGCCCAGGTCAGGGCTCATGCAGGAGGCAACCAATCGAAGTGCTCCTCTCACTTTGATGTTTCTCTGTTTTTCCCTTTCTCTTCCACATTCTCTAAAACTCAATGGAAACGGAAGGAAGGACGGAAGGACAGAAGGAAGGAAGGCAGAAATGTCATATCCTATGAAAGACACATCTTGAAAATGCCTAAAGAAAGATGTCATTTTTTCATGGTGAAGACTGGAGTCCATTGATGAAAACACCTTGGTGGCTGCAGTGGCTGCAGCAGCAGGGTGATGGGGCTGGTGCCTTCCCCTGATCAGCCCCATTGCCTCCCACAAAGGGGAAAGTGGGCCTAAATCATCAGTAGGACATCCCCTGAGGGCTCCCAGTATGTCAGGGCAGTTGTGGGCGAGGGCAATTGGGAGGGACCAGTAGGGGAGGACAATTGAGGGGGACCAAGCCTGAAAGGGAGGGCAATTGGGGGCGATCAGGCCTATAGGGGAGGGCAGTTAGGGGTGACCAGGCCAGCAAAGGAGGGAAGTTGGGAGGGACAAGGCCTGCAGGGGAGGGCAGCTGGGAGCAACAAGGCCAGCAAGGGAGAGCAGTTAGGCATCGATCAGGCTGGCAGCAGAGTGGTTAGGGGCAATCAGGCAGGCAGGCAGGCAAACAGTTGGGAGCAAGCAGTCCTGGGCTATTAGAGGGATGTCTGACTGCCCATTTAAGCCTTATCCCATTGAGGGGTGCGATACTGGAGAGGGTACAGGCTTGGCTGAGAGACACACACACACACACACACACACACACACACCAATGCATGAATTTCATGCACCGGGCCTCTAGTCTATTAAAATGGATAAAATATACTCAATAAGGTATCATTATATACCTACTTGTAGTGGTATAGACAAAGCCAAGTGCTGACAAGAATGTAGAGAAACTGAAAGCCTCTCTCACTGCTGCTGGGAATGTAAAATAGTTTCAGTTTTTTAAATAGTTTAATATAAACTTACTATACAACATGGCAATTCCATCCCTAGGAATGTAACCAAATAAAATGAAAATACACTGAGTGGCCAGATTATTATGATCTCTGAATGCATAATAATCTGGCCATACAGTGTGTGTGTGTGTGTGTGTGTGTGTGTGTGTGTGTGTGTGTTTATTAAAGGCCCAGTGCATGAATTTGTGCATGGATATGGGTGGGGTCTGGCCAGCCTAGCCAGGAGAAGAGGATATGGGCAGTTGGCCAGCTTGCCTGCTGGTCTAACTCCTGATCAAGGGGACAATTTGCATATTAGCCTTTTATTATATAGGATATACACAGAGTAGCCAGATTATTATGCATTCAGAGATCATAATAATGTGGCTACTCAGTGTATATGTCTATACAAAGACTTGTCTGTGAATGTTCATAGCAGTATTATTCATATCATACCCCCAAATGGAAAAATATTCACCAACTGGTGAATGGATAAATAAAATGTGGAATATCCATACAATTAAACATAAGAAATAAAAAGCAAAAAGCTACTGATAGATGTTATAGCATGGATGATGAGTCTTTCAAAAGTATTTTGCTGAATGAAAGAAATCAGATGCAAAAGACAGCACTGTGCTTTATTATTCCATTTATATAAATATCCAGCAAAGACAAAACTATAGACAGCAAGCAAATCAGTGGTTACATTGGCTGGAGAGGAGGGAGGAGGTTCAAGGACTTTTTAGGGTGATGGAAAACTATTACAACTGGGCTGTTGAATTTTATACTTTAAATGGGTAAATTTTGTGAAATATAAATTATACTTAAATATTTCTATTAAAATTTAAAAAAAATAAGAAAGCAGTGGTTCACCAGAGCCAATTCCTGGGAAACCAAAATCAACTGTTATCTCTTCTGAAAAGAATGCCTGCACCCTGGGACTACAGAACAATATGGGACTAACAGGAGATTAAAACCCATCAGAGAGAGCCAACAAAGAAGCTACTCTAATCACACACAAAAATCCATGGCAGTATCTCAAACTATTTTATTTTGGAGTGGTATAATCTCAATTCTCCCCAAAAAAAGTAACACAGAATACTGTTATGATTACACTGAGTTTACAAAAATAAATGACATAACACCTTCCTTCTATAGAACTTCATGTTCTTCACATACAGTCTGACAGTGTTCTCAGGAGTTAAATTTGCAGCATAAAATGTTTCATAAAACAAGTCCCATCTGTGGTAGGATACAAAGCACTTTATAACATCAGGGAGAGTCTCTAGGTTAAACCACACTAGGGAAAGCCTCAAGTTTTAAAAGGGAAAGTTGAAAGAACCTCAGGTGTTACAAGGCAGAATGGGGAGGTAATTTGATCACAGAACCAGCATGACCAGAGAAACAAGTGCATCATCAGGGAGAAGGGAGTCTGAGCTAGAAGGATTATTATAAACTAGAGGCCCGGTGCATGGCTTGGCCTGTGGGATCGGACTGAAACCAGCTCTCTGACATCCCCCAGGGGACCTGGATTGTGAGAGGGCACAGGTCAGGCTGAGGGACCCCACCAATGCACAATCAGGGCCAGGGAGAGATGTGGGAAGTTGGCCAGCCAGGGAGGGACCCAGAGAGGGCTGCAGGGCATGTCCAGCCCATCTCACTCAGTCTCAAACAGCCAGACCCCAGCAACCAGCTAACTTACTGACTGAAGAATCTGCTCCATGGTCGTCAGTGCACGTCATAGCAAGCAGTTGAGTGGTCTAAGCATATCACTAATATATTAAGCTTTGATTGGTTGAATGACACTTAGCATAATTAGGCTTTTGTTATATAGGACTAGAGGCCTGGTGCACGAAACTCATGCATGGAGGGGGATGTCCCTCAGCCCGGCCTGTACTCTCTCCAATCTGGGGTCCCTAGGGGGATGTCTGACTGCCAATATCAGGTCTAAACCGGCAGTCGGACATCCCTCTCACAATCTGGGACCCGTGGCTACTAACTGCTCACCTGCTAGCCTGCCTGATTGCCCCTAACTGCTTCTACTTGCCAGCCTGATCACCTACAACTGCCCTTCCCTGCACCAACCTGCCTCCTCGGCCGGGACCTGCCTCCTCCACGTGAGACAGTGGAGACTAGAGGACCAGCCTCCTTTGCACTGCACGGAGCCGCAGGACCCCAAGGCCTCAACATACAGAGCAGCCGCCGGGCCCCACCTCCACTGTGAGTTCAGCCATCTTGTGGGGACCATCTTTATGGCAGCCATCTTGTGACAACATCGCGAATGAGGACACAGGGACCACCTACACTTTTATTAGTATAGACACCATGTTTTTTTTTATATTTTATTGATTTTTTTACAGAGAGGAAGGGAGAGAGATAGAAAGTCAGAAACATCGATGAGAGAGAGACATCGATCAGCCGCCTCCTGCACGCCCCACAGTGGAGATGTGCCTGCAAGCAAGGTACATGCCCCCAACCGGAATCGAACCTGAGACCTCTCAGTCCGCAAGCCGACGCTCTATCCACTGAGCCAAACCGGTCTCGGCTAGACACCATGTTTTAAAGAATAAGTGTAAAAGCCAAACTGGTGACAAAACCTCCCTCATTTCATGCTTATGATAATAATACTTCAAGGAAGGGAATGTTCCCCACTTAACCTCCTCAGGAGAATATATACCCTCTACCTTCAAGTCACTCATTTCCAACTGAACTCCTATAATCTTCGATACAAATTTTAAAAAGAAAAAATATAGCCAATATCCTATCTAATGAAAGAGTAATATGCAAATTGACTGTACCACCCACTGGCCACACCCACCAGCCAATCAGAGCAAGTATGCAAATTAACCCAAACAAGATGGCTACGGCCACAGAGACAACAGGAGGGAGGCTTGTTGCCCCTAGCAATGGAGGAAGCCAAGCTTTTCCCACACCCTGGCTAGCCCAGGACTCTGCTTGAGGTGACAAAGTTTCAATGGCTGTGTGAGCAGAAGGCTTGGCTCCCCTCCAGGTTGCAAAGTTTCAATTATAGAAGATAAATAAATCCCAGATACCAGGGCCTCTACTTGGGTCACCGGGGGACATGACCTGCAAACCACCACAGGCCCCTTGCCAGGGCATCCCACGCCCCAAGGGAACACCTACCCTGATCCAGGACACCCTTCAGGGCAAATCAGCTAGCCCCCACCCATGCACCAGGCCTCTATCCTATCTAATAAAGGAGTAATATGCAGATTGACTATCACTCCAACACAAAAGATGACTGCCGCCATGTGGTCAAAAGATCTTGCCCACATGTAGACACAAGATGGCCAGCAGGGGAGGGCAGTTGGGAGGGACCAGGCCTGCAAGGAAGGGCAGTTGTGGGCAATCAGGCCAACAGGGGAAGGCCATTGGGGGTGATCAAGCTGGCAGGGGAGGGCAGTTAGGGGTGACCAGGCAGGTAGAGGAGGGAAGTTGGGGGTGATCAGGCCTGCAGGGAAGGGCAGTTGCGGGGGGGGGGAAGAGAGAGAGAGCCAGGCTTGCAGGGGAGGGCAGTTAGATGTGACCAGGCCCACAGGGGAGGGCAGTTAGGGGCAAAAAGACTGGCAGGGAAGCAGTTAGGCATCAATCAGGCTGGCAGGGGAATGGTTAGGGGGTGATCAGTCTGGCAGGCAGAAGCAGTTATGGGCAATCAGAAAGGCAGGCAGGTGAGCAGTTGGGAGCCAGCAATCCTGGATTGTGAGAGGGATGTCTGACTGCACGTTTAGACCCGATCCTATCGAATAGGACCTAAACGGTACAGAACACCCCTACCAGCTCCGGGCCTCTGGACAGCATGGGAAGGCAGAAAGGCGGCTCTGGCCAGAGCAAAGGTAGTGCTGGCAGCCAGGGAAAGGAAGGCCCATTCTGGCACGAATCTTCGTGCATCAGGCTTCTAGTCTATAATAAAAGCATAATGTGCTAATTAGACTGGACAGCCAAATGACCTTCCAGATGTCATTCTGTAGTCCTTCTGGACAAAGCCATGGTGGTAGGGGCTGAGGCAGAGGCAGTTAGGGGCAATCAGGCAGGCGAACAGTTAGGGGTGATCAGGCAGGCAGGCAGAGTGGTTGGGACGATCAGGCAGGCAGGCAGAGGAGTTAAGGGCCATCTGGCAGGCAGGCGAGTGGTTAGGGGTGATCAGGCAGGCAGAAAGTTGAGCAGTTAGGAGCCAGCAGTCCCAGGTTGCGACAGAGATGTCTGACTGCTGGTTTAGGACATCCCCTGGCAGTTGGACATCCCCCAAGGGGTCCCAGATTGCGAGAGGCTGCAGGAAAGGGTGCAGGGACCCCGCTCCCTTATGTATAAATTTCGTGCACCAGGCCTCTAGTAAACTAATAATGAATGAGAAAGATGTAGATGGGGAAAACTACCACAATATAGAAGGTTTTCAGAAAAGGAATAGGAGCTTTGCAGGACAGAAGTGGGAGCAAAGGAAAGCAGAGCAGGTCTGCTTGGAAAGCAAGCCTTTGGAGGGTTTTGGGGGGGAGGATTTGGGAGAGAAGCTATGAAACACCAACTTCAGCTGCATCAACTTCACATCTTTATGTAAGGTTAATCCTGAACTTATAAGTATCAAGAGAACTACAGAAGAAGTATTCTACATAAGTTGCTTTCAGAACTTGTAAAAGTATAGGTCTGTAGCTGGACAGATCTAGTTTGAAATCTGGCTCTTTCATCTGTGTGGCTCCAAATAAGTCACTTAATCTTTGATGGTTGCTTTATCTGTTCAACAGGGCTAAATACTACCAGCACATCATTCAAAAGAAATGATAAGGGCAGTATCAGAGGCTGATGGCTGATGATGATCGTTGGGCTATTGCAAGCTAACATTTAGGGCACACTGGCCAAATATCAAGTCCACTTTAAGCACTATACATAAACATATACATACACTTCTACATTTAGTCCTATAATGTATCTTATCCCCATTTTACAGAAGAAACTAAGCCCAGAAAGATTCAAAACCAGCTCAAGGACACATGGCTCAGGGTCACATAGGAAATAATAAGGCCTGGATTCACATCCTAGAAATGTATCTATACAGACCATACATTATACCACACATAACAAGCACACAGAAATGGGTCACTATTATAACATACAATCACAAAATGTAAAACTAGTATGGACTTTTATGTAAAGTCATCGAATGGAAACCTCCTCTCAACTTTCTGCTTCCAAAGCTACAAATCTACCTCATCCTCTTTTTCCTCTCTCCTGTTAAATTAAAGGAGCTCATCTAAGACCAACCTCTCATCTGGGCATACATGTTATAATCCATCCTCTAGGCCTCCTTATCACCCTAATCAGAGATTGCTCCCTCTCATGTAGTAGCTTCAACCTCTCCCACTGCATTGGAGCCTTCCTGGCAGCATTTAAACATGCTCAAGTATTTCCATTAAAAAAAAAAAAAACTCTCTCCCTCCACTCCACAGTCCTCTCCAGTGACTGCCCTCTCTCTAATATATCATCATTAATCTTTCCGTAAGAGTTGTCTATATTCACTCTCTCCATTGAGTCTCCTCTATTCCATTTCCAATGCCACTACCTCTTCTTAAATAGAATTTTCCCTGGTTTTCCCAGGGATCTCCTGATGCCTTCATGACTGTTGTGATCATTCTTGGACTCTCAGGAGCATTGAACAGTAATGACCGTGCCACCTCCTTCTTGAAATACATGTTTGCCTTAGCTTTAGTGGCATAATTTACTTCTGGCTTTCTTTCTATATCACACAAAACATCTGTCTCTTTACTTTTGCACTCTTCTCTGCCTGGCTACTAAATGGGATGCCTTCTAATTCTGAACTCTCTCTATAGACTCATCCATTATCATGGTTCCAATTCTTATATACATGACAATGGCTTCCAAACTTCTCTAACCACAAACCTCTCTTCTTATATCCAGCTGCTTCCTAGACATCTCTATGTAGCTATCTTAAAGGCACCTCAAATCAACTTGTTCAAGATGAAACTTGATCTTCCCCTCTGTGCCTGCATCCACTATTACATCTGGCTCCTTCTGAGTGTTCCCTACACTAGTGAGTGGCTGGACCAATCATCAGGTTCTCAATTTTTATTCAGAAATCTTTCTTGATTCCTTCACTCTCTCATCACCTCCCAAACCCAATCCTTGATCAAATTTGATCCATTTTACAGACTAAATTTCTCTTGACTTCTTTGATCAGAGCCTCTGCTCTGTCCTCTGTTTCCTTTTGTCTGATTTGCTCTGTTCCTCACCCCAATCCCTTTACTTAGTGACCTCCTACTTATCCTTCATATTAGCTCAAGTGCTACCTTCTCACAGAAGAGCTTCAGCCTAGATTGGATCTCATAAAACACTGTTTCTTTCATTCTAAACACTATCCAAACTCATAATCTTACTTTTATGAGTGTGATTATTTAAGACTGTCACTTAGTGTAAACTGCATTAAGAGCTCCATTACTGTAAATACTCAATAAAAACTCAATAAATACATACAGCAGAACTGATCTAATTCAATTTCCACATGAAAATACTAGGGTTCAAAGAGATAGCAAAGGTGTTAAGATTGGGACCTGCATTTTCTGATTTCCAATAAATAGGTTTTTTTTTATCACACCAAAGTCTTCCACAGACCATAACTCAGAAAACTAATAATATTACTACCTATTAGAGGCCTGGTGCATAAATTTGTGCAGGGTGGGGTCCCCACGGGGCCTGGAACCAAGATGTGATCAGCCCTCTGGGTGGGCGGTGGGACACACATGCTGGCCCGGGATTCAGGTTCATTCCTCTGACACTTCCAGGAGGCTGGCTGCATTGTCAGGATCATGTGGGCAGCACTGGTCTATTGGTACCTGGCCCTTTCTCCAGAGATTGGACTGTAGGACTACTGAGAAAGTGAGTGGCTGCCACTGGACTGGTGGCTCGTCAGGATGGGTCAATCAGCTGAGTGGCACTCACACTGTGGGAGCACTCTGACCATCTCAGGGAAGCTCCTGTATTGATTGCCCTCTGGTGGTCACTGTGCATCATAGTGGTCGCTTAGGCTTTTATATAGATAGATAGATATTATAATTTGGATGAAGTGATATTTCTGTACCAACAGAACTGGCACTGAGCAGTGAAAACTCAAATTTTTTGTTTTGTAAATATATCTGCTCTCCTAAGTCTCATATGGATAGAAATAGTTAACATTTTAAAAAATGCTGTTCTGCTCTTTAACTTTCAGAAATCTCTATGAAACAATTTTGATGGTTATAAAACTTTTAGGACTACACAGAGAATACTTATATTGGGAGTAAACATCTGTAAGGGACTTTATGGAGAGCATTTTTTATTAGAACTCTGGTGTGCCTATGGTGTGCTATAAATTCCATACCATTCCCACCCAAAGGGCCTACATTCCCTGAATAAAGAGCCAGTGCAGGGTCATCTTAGATTCTGTCCAAATGGCTAATGAACCTTCCAATAAAAAGAAGCTAGAAGTAGACCTTTGAATTCCTAGAGAGTGGATCACTGGCATTCTGAGAACTACACATATATTTCTGTTTATAAATTGAGATTTTCTTATTTTGCTCTATTTCAAAACTCAGAGTGTTCAGAAAAGTTGTGTAATCTGCATAAGTGTACCTCTATGGAAATAATTGGTTCTGAATAAATTTAAAGGGATATGGAAGACAAAGTGAAGTTGCTTTGTGACTGAGTCTCAGCATTCCTATTTAACATATTGATTCAATTGAGTATAATTAAAACTTTCTTAGAAAGACTAACCAGGAATTACATGGGTGTTCTTCACATTTTAAATACATTTTTTTTTCTAGCTTACAAAAACAAAAACTAAAAGTCCTATTTCTTTTTAGACTGTGTTTCCATGTTTCAAATTCTATGCAAGAATATAAACTTTAATACTAAATAACGGATTAAAAAGTCATTGAAAATATCTTGCAATTTGCAATATTTACATGTAAAATGCATAATTTAAGAGCTGAATTGGCAGCGTTTTTTCTTAGTAACTTCACCCAAGAAAAATTAAGTCAACTCATGTATTCTGAATGATTCTTAGCAAGTAAATATGAAAGACAGAAGCACATAGCCTTGTTTTCTCTGAGGAGTTGAAATCATATATAACAGTTGTCTGTACTCTTCTTTATAGGCCCTTATTTCCCAAGATTTAAAGCAGAAAGAAATTCACAATATCTCGGACCAAGAGATAATGTTAGAGCAGTGGTTCTCAACCTTTTTATGCCGTGACCCTTTAATACAGTTCCTCGTGTTCTGATGACCCCAACCATAAAATTATTTTTTATGCTTTTTTTTATTGTGTTACATGTATACATATCTCCCCATGGTCCCCCCTCCCTCCCAGGCATACCCCAACCCCCCCGTGTCTATGTCATAAAATTATTTTCTTTTTTTTTCTTTCTTTTTTTAAAATTAAATCTTTATTATTCAGATTATTACATTTGTTTTTCTTTTTTCCCCTCCATAGCACCCCTCCACC
>JAAGEH010000286.1:1980082-2075694 GCA_011751065.1 Lasiurus cinereus | reverse complement strand
TCACTACCATAGTAGAAACTTGGATAGTCTATAGTTTCCTTTAGCAATGGCATGGATGGACCTGGAGAACATTATGCTAAGCCAAATAAGCAAATCAGAGAAAGGTAAATATCACATGCTCTTACTTATTTGTGGGATATAATGAATATAAACTGATGAACAAAAATAGATCCAGAAACAGAGAAGCATCGAACAGACGATCAAACTTCAAAGGGAAAGGAGAGGAAAGGAGGGGAAGGGGGTTAAAGATCAATCAAAGTACTTGTATGTATGCATATAAGCATAACCAATGGACAGAGACACTAGGGGGATGAGGGCATGTGCTGGGAGGTGTAGGAGGAAGGGAGAGATCAATGGGGGAAAAGGAGATATATATAATACTATATGGAATATGGTACTTTAAACAATAAATTTTTAAAAAACATACAAAGTGTTAAAATGAGATTAAAAAACACTGCCATCTTAATTAAAAGTAATGTTTATGTTAAAGGACATTAAAGTATGCTTTGGTCATTCTCACAGTACTAAACTAAGTGAAGAACAAATATCTGGTTAATCTGATCAATGTAGATGGCTTTATTACGCACTGGTCAACTACATTAATCAATGTATAGGATCATGGCTACATCTAGACTTCATTTTATGCCATATTAAACAATGTACTTTATTGTTGCTATACAAAAATAGGCTACCATAAAATTACATATTATTGTCTTCTGGTTGAAGCAATGGACACTCATACATGTCTCATGGTATCAGAACATTACTTTTCAATGGTATTATAGTCCTCCTTTAGATGTCATTGCAGTGCTTTCTCACTGACTTTTCCTCTTCAACCTAAACAATCCTCAGGAAGCATACCAAGGGCAAACAGCATGCCAGGGTACTAGAGTATAGAAATGAGTTCCTCAGCTGTAGGTCCAAAGAGCAGGTCCAGAGAGATGCGATAAGGTAGAGAGGAAAGCATAAAGCCTTGTCCTGAACCAAACTCCATATTCTACATTAATACTTCCTTTTGTCATTTTTCAAATGGTCAGAAAGCATATACATCTGCCTACTGGGCCCCTTCATCCTTAATAGGTGGGTGACATTGACTCAGCAATAGCACCGGACAATTGATTTGAATGTGATTAGAATCCTCTTCAGCAAGTTGTCTGTTACTATAGCCCTTTCCTGAGTTCATATCTGGGTTCAAGAATAGGTGTTCTAGTACAATAAGAAAGTCCCTTGCCAAAACTGGTTTGGCTCAGTGGATAGAGTGTCGGCCTGCGGACTGAAGGGTCCCGGGTTCGATTCCGGTCAAGGGCATGTATCCTAGTTGCGGGCACATCCCCAGTGGGGGGCGTGCAGGAGGCGGCTGATCAATGTCTCTCTCTCATCAATGTTTCTGGATCTCTATCCTTCTCCCTTCCTCTCTTTAAAAAGTCAATAAAATATATTTTAAAAAAAGAAAAAGAAAGAAAGTCCCTTACAGGGTTGACCATAGTCTGGCAAGGCTATACTTTGTTTGTCCTATATTACATGACCCTTTCAGAGTTTTTAATAGTTTGAATTGCTTATAATAAAACAACACAAAACTCTAGATAGCCAGCTTATCTTTACAGTTGGTATCATTGGGCCTGCATTTCATATGGCAAATTATTCATGCTGCCCCACAGACAAAGCATGAGCTCTCCTCCTCCCCACAATCCCCACCACTTCTTATTACTTTACCATATAGCCCAATTTATACCTGCCTGACTCCTGTGGGCATTTGTGTTTGCAAATCCTTTTGGAAAACTCAGTGAGTAATGGGACTATAATTAGCTGTTTAGAGAAGCAAGCCACAAACGCAGAATCGGTTTTACAATGTTATGAGGGACATGACCTTATGATTACCACCACAGCCACAATTCCCTGCAGAGAAAACAGAACAAAGCAGTTCCCTAAACACGGGTCACCATGATTTGTGACACAGAATCTCATTCATACAGTGGCTACAAGCGATTGTACCCAGAATTACAATTGGACCAAAACAGTCACCTATTATCTGGACAGCTGCTTATGAGATGACCATCGTAAGGTCCTTGTCAAAAGATACACCAAATACAAGGATGCCCAGCAAATACAATAAGACCTTCCCTCTTGTGGGTCATTTGAAAAAGCAGCAACATGTGAAGAAAAAAGAGCTAGGTCACTAAAATAGGGCATTAAATAATGATAAAGGGGTCAATTCATCAAGAGTATAATAATTCTGTGTGTGTACCTAACAACCAAGCTTCAGAGTACATGAAGCAAAAACTAATAAACTGAAATAAGAAAAAGAAAAGCAAATTAAGTCAAAATCAAGTAAAAAAAAAAACAAGAGTAGAATTTAATGAAAATGAAGACAATGAAATCAAGTGCCTTCTATGAAAATGTCAATGATTGATAAATGTCTAACCAAACTGATGGATAATATATAAGAGAAGACACAGGTATGAAAAATGGGACATAACTACAGATTCTAAAGATAATGAAAGAACAAGTGGATATTATAAATAGCTTTATGCTAATATATTTGAAAGACAAGGTGCCAGAGCTCCTCTAAAACAGTGGTTCTCAACCTTTCTAATGCCACGACCCTTTAACACAGTTCCTCATGTTGTGGTGACCCCCAACCATAAAATTATTTTCGTTGCTACTTCATAACTGTCATTGTGCTACTGTTAATGAATTGTAATGTAAATATCTGATATGCAGGATGTCTTAGGTGACCCGGTGAAAGGGTTGTTCGACCCCCAAAGGGATCACGACCCACAGGTTGAGAACCGCTGCTCTAAAAGATATAGATGACCTGAATAGCCCAATGTCCATTAAAGAAATGAATGTAATTTGCATTTCAAAATTCTCCCATCAAGGTAACACCAAGTCCAAATAGCTTTTTGGTGAACTCTGACAAACATTTAATGATAAAAGAAAACACACAAAAACAATCTATCTAATCTAATAAAAGGGTAACAAAATTAACCAGCACTCCGTCACAAAGATGGTGGCGCACTTAGCGTCCTACACCCTGGCTGCTGAGGGAGGGAGGGCATCTGGGCAGGCAGAGCATCTAGGGAGGAGAATTGGCTGTGGTGCCCCAGGCTGACTTCCAGGAGGCTGGTAGTGTTGTTGGGATTGTGCCAGAAACTGTGCCTAGCCTATTCTCCAAAAATTGAACCTACTGAGGGAGTGAGTGGCTATGGGAGCACACTGACCCTGGTGGTCATTGCGCATCATAGCGATTCGTTGACTGGTCATTCCAGTCATTCAGGTCATTTGGTCGTAATGGTTGCCTAGGCTTTTATATATATTCCAGAGGCCTGGTGCATGAAATGCATGCACTGAGGGGGATGTCCCTCAGCCCAGCCTGCCCTCTCTCACAGACTGTGAGCCCTCAGGGGATGTCCTACTGACAATTTAGGTCCGCTCCCCATGGGGAGCAGGCCTAAGCCACAATCTGGCCTCCCTCTAGGGGAGGTGACAGGGCTGATCAGTGGAACGAGCCAGCTCCATCACCCCGCTTCCTCTGCTGCCACTGCTGGCTGACGCAGCTGTCACAGTATTTTCATCAACACGAACTCCAGTCCCTTCACCACAAAAGAAATGACAAAAGAGGGTTTCCATAACACAAGATGGCTGCACCCACAATGGAGGCCAAGTTCCCGTAATGAGCCTTAAGGAGCAATCAGCAGAGAGTTGAGGCTGCCTGGCACTGGGCTGGGGCAGGGGACCTGAGGCTGTGCCCCCTGCCCGGTGGGGACTTGAGGCTGTGCCCCTTGCCCAGCGGGGCTTGCCAGGGGACTTCAAGGTATTTACCCCACCCCAGTGCTAGGCCAGGGGACTTCAAGCTGCATCCCCCACCCCAGGGACCTGAGGTTGTGCTCCCCGCCCTGGCACTAGGGAACCTGAGGGTGCACCCCCCGCCCAGCAGGGCTTGATGGGAGACCTGAGGCTGTGCCCCCTACCCAGCGGGGCTTGACGGGGGTGGGGCCAGCTGGATCTGGGTCTCTCGCGCTTTTGAGGCACCACAAGTGGGCAGGGACTTGACTCTGGGTCCCGTGGCGTGCCCCAGACTCTGATAGGAAGAAGAATTTCATATACATTTTACTAATTTTCTTTCACTTCTGACATTTCTATTATAGAGAAAGGGCAAACACCAATATTAAAATAGTTCCTCTAATTAATCCCCTTTTAATGTGTACGAATTTCATGCATCAGACCACTAGTCCATTATAAACACAGACACAAAAGTCCGTATCAAAGTATTATTAGCAAATTGAATCCAGCAATGATATAATTAATGATAAAAGGGATGTTTATCCCAGGAATGCAAGATTCATTCAATATTTTAAATCAATATAAAATACCATGTCAATGTACTGTGGTGATGACTAGTAGACTGTAAATATTTTTCAAAACTCAACAAACTATATACCTAATGAAGGGGATTTTATTGTATGCAAATTATGCCTCAATAAGTATTTTTAAATATAAAAAAAGGATGATGGGAAGCTCACAGAATCACTAAAATAGCTAGCGAAACAAGCTCAAGGCTGAAATTTTTAGGAAAACATCCAAAACAAAGCTATAAAAGTAATCCACACTTTTATTTCTCTGGATTTATTTTATCAGTTTATTTTGTTCATTACATTCCACATATGAGTGAGATCATGTAATACTTGTCTTTTTCTGACTGGCTTATTTTGCCTAGCACAATATTCTCCAAGTTCCTTCATGCTGTCTCAAAGAGTAAGAGATCCTCCTTTTTTAAAGCTGCATAGTATTCCATTGTGTAGATGTACCAGAGCTTTTTTTATTCACTCATTTCCTGATAGGCACTTGGGCTGTTTCCAGATCTTAGTTATTGCAAATCATGCTTTTATGAACATAAGGGTGCATATAGTCTTCTGAATGGTGTTTTGTGTTTCTTAGGACATATTCCTAGAAGTGGAAACACCCTTGGGTTTGTTTTTTGTTTTGTTTTTTTTTAAAAGGCTGTTGAAGTGGCTTGATGAGAAAATTGCTGCAACTGTCCCTGTCACCAAAGCTCAATTGCCAAAGCCTTACTAAAACTACTACTGATGCCAGCTCCTTCTCAAGCTTAGCACAGAGCCCACATCTCCCACAGTTCTCACCCACATCGTGGTCTCCCTGGAGTGCTCCTGACTAGAGAGCCAAAATCCTAGTTGCAGAAGAGGCTGGAAATTTGTATTCTCACTTCTGACACTGGGGAGGTGGACTCCTAATGTGGAAATTACTCCTAATGTAGAAATAGTATCCAATAAACGATGGCCAGACATGTGTAGGACACAGGTTGACAACAGCAAGCAGGAAAACAGTAAAAGTTGTTTCTCTTTCTCTCTCTTCTCCTTCACCTCGTGTAAGCCTGTTTTGTGAAGCCCTCTGTATTTCCTTACCTCATAGGCCTTTGCAAGGTTTTGAAAGCTGAAACTACTGAAGATGGACTGGCTTCCTGTCCCTGTGAAAGCCTGTGCTCACTGAGGAGACTGTACTGAGGAAGAGGAGGTGGGAGGGGCTGCTTTGAACATGAGAAAGAAGAAAAAGGTTACTGGGAAAAGCATGGATGTTGGCCAAGTTCCTGGAGAAGAGGGGACCCATGCTCTACTTTCCTTAGAGGCCAAGGGAAACAGCAGCTACACAGAGGATGGCTGCCCTTGGACACAGGGCTCTGTGGGGGAAAGGTTCCCGGGGCTCCAGGTGGTACAGAAACTGCAGAGCAAGACTCCAAAGGGCCCTGCATTAAAGTGAGGAATGTTGGCGACCCACGGAGTCCCCCAGTATTTTGGCTCTGCAAGAGATCTTGCAGGGTACAGGAAGAAGCCTGAATAATAGTTGGTATTACATTTCCTGCCACACTGGTAAGAAGAGAATCTCAGATTTGTATTTCATATGATTTAAAGATAATAGGTGAACAGACATTTCTTGCAAACTTTTGTGGTCCTAGAAAGGTTAAGTGTAATTTTAAAATATATCTTAATGGCTCTGTTCCAAGAATTACTCTTTTGACTATATCTGTGCTTCCCCATTTCAGTTATCAGTTTAGAGACAGGGCTGGGCCTGGAGAGAGAAAACTGACCGTCCATAGGGCTAGTTTTTCAGTCTAAGCACTGCCTCTTGTTATAAGGGTAACCCTCTAGCCAAATCCGAACTTGTGACTGGACCTTTTCAGGGGGAGAAAAATCAAAATTCATTGCTGTTTAGCTTTCTAAAGAACTTATGAAAAAAATCTAGGTTTTTAATCTGAACAATGACTAGGGTGGAAAGAACGTATTTTTCTTTCCTGGCTTAGTTTTGCTTTGTTTTCTAGAGAAACCACAGAGGACTTTATATTTTGGTAGGCCTTTCTGACATTGCCACACTGTAGCTCAATGCCAGTATCAGTCTGGTTAGCAGATTGAAGACATATTAGGAAAGACTAACTCGAGTCTCCAGATGGCCAAAGGCCAGATAAATGGCCTTTACTGTTAAATACAGCCATGTTCTCTCAGCTTCACCACGTGGTGGAATACAGCCCCACTTGGCAGTAATGAGCAAGCTCCATTTGTCTAATGAAGCATTCATATGATAACAGTGGCTAAATCAACAAGCAGGGTTATTTATGAACAAATAAAGCCATCTGAAACCATCAGAAAGGATGTAATATTCTGAAATCAATTAAATTCTAAACAACGGCTCAACTGAAATATTTTATTCTTATTCACCAACAACATTATTCTTAAATAATTCTTGATATTTTGGATATATGTCTGTGGCAGTACTAGTTTAACACTTAGCTAGTTTAAAGCATTCTTCAGTCTATACAACCTGAACAAAATAAGAGATCCGAAATGGGGAAATAGGGAGTTTATCTGTCCTGTTAGAAGCTCTTGGAAATCTAAGAATGATGGGAAAAGTTATATGGCATCATGATTATGTACTGCAGAAAGTGTCTGAGGACTTTCCATGTCCCTCAACTCCCTGTGTAATCCAGAGTTCGCCTCTCTTTCCGGCCAGTCTTACGAACCTTTGTCCACAGTGGATGTTCCAGGTCCAGGAGTACACCGGGCTCTCCTGGATTTGTATGGCCTCTAGCTTGAAATATCCTAGCTTGAAATATCCTCCTCTGCCCCTGCCTTCCCCACAACACACAAATGATCCTTCTAATTCCTACCTCTCCATATCTCAAAATTTCCCTGACCCCCAGAACAGGTTCCATTTCTTTCTACTTTTAATGCTTCCATAGCACCTCATACTGCCTTGAAACTGTCCTAACACTTTAGATTCTCTTAGTGCACATCTTTCTCACCAGATTCTAGGTAGAATCATGTGCCCAGATCACAATACAGTAAATGCCCAATAACCGTACAATAACCATTGTAAATATACAATATGTATTTGATAATATTCATCAAGAACCTAAGTGTTAAATACTGTTCTAAGCACTTTATATAAGTTTAGTAACAAACAAGACTGGGAGGTGATAAGATTATTAATCACATTTTACACATGGGGACAACCAAGCCCAGAGAGATTAAATAATGTTCCCAGATAGAACTGGGATTCAAACCTACATCTAGTCTGACTGCAGGGCCTTCCTATGTCTACTCTACACACCCTCCTGCCCAATAGCAAAGAGTGCGGAACTTAGAATGTGAGAACAGCCATGGAACCTTGGGCATGTACCTTAAACTCTTTGAGCACTGTGGGGGGATTTGCATTTTTAAGAAAAGGGATAAGAATATCTACACCTCATTAGATCACTTGAAGAAGCAAACATTAAAGTACCTGGGATAAGGAAGTTCTTAATAGTGATTGAATCTGATTTCAAGAAGAAAAAAAACACACAAAGTAGTAATAAGCAGTAAGAAACAGATAAAGGCCCGACTGGTGTGGCTCAGTGGTTGAGCACAGACTCATGAGCCAGGAGGTCAAGGACCAATTCCAGGTAAGCACATGTACCTGGGTTGCGGGCTTGATCGCCAGAAGGGAGCGTGCAGGAGGCAGTGAATTGATGATTCTCTCTCATCATAGATGTTTCTATCTCTCTTTCTCCCTCTCCCTTCCTCTCTCTGAAATCAATAACCAAAAAAATTAAGAAAAAGAAACAGAAGTAGTAAGTGTGGATTCAGCCAGACTCATATAAGCTATGCTTAAGAGAAAACCTTCTTTGGTATATATGATATTACATATCTATATCCTCCACTCCCCAAGTAAAAAGCCAAAAGACTGGATACTTTCTCATGACAAAGCAGGAGTGAAATTAATTTAATATAAAGTAAAAACATAAAAGAAACATTCGAAAACAAATAACTAGCAGGACATGAAAACATAAAGCTCAATGAAACTAAAGACATTATAGGAAGAATAAGCAAGAAAAAACTGGGGAAGGTAATGAGCTAGAAGGCCCTGTATTGTCTGTTGACAGCATCTGATACACCGATTAATATTATTTCTAAGCAGATTAACCAAATCCCAACTGTTCTACATCAGGTCCTTCCCCTAAGCTCTTCCTCTGTCTTATCAGCAAATACGGAATAAAAATTAAACACACAAATAAAATAGGGGGCAGGGGGAAATCCCTCATATAAAACAGAAATGTCCTGAGTTAACTATTCAATCTAGTGTGCCTATTCTTTCCTTCCATTCTGTGCCTACAGTAAAATGATGAAGCTGAAAAGTAAAAAAGAAGAACTGGCTTCTCTGTGTAATTTTTAAAATAGAGCACTGAGCCACTCTCGCCTCGGCAGCAGGCAGTGAGGTACTGAAGATGGATGCAGAAAGGCAGGACACGAGAGATGAGAGGAATTGTTGTTTTTGTCCCTGATGCAGGAAGAACTTTTAACCTTATGATATGATTCCTTATCGTAACCTTCTCCATAGCAACCACAGAACTGCAGTGGCAAGAAAGAGATAGGGAGATACATGGTATATACACACAAAACTGCAAAACTTCTGAATTTAGCAATGGTTTTAAATGGGAAAAAATTGCACATTCCCCTGAAATCTCACATTACTATGGAAGACTAATCACTAAAAATCAGAATAAAGCAAGCATAACACAATAGTTCCTTTTCTACAATATTTATATCTTTAACATGTTTATAGCACTGTGTGACAGATTCAATCTCTAAAAAATAAAAAATGAAATCTTTTGAGGCCTACTAGGTTTCCCAATGTTTGGTACATTACCTCCCCTACCATCCTAAATCACTAAGACTGGACAGCAGTAATGTCGTAAGATTGTAACTTAGTGTCCATTGCACGTTATACTGCTGGTGAAAAGTTTAAAGGCAGAGAAACTAAAAAGGGTCATTTCCACTGACAAAAACTTTTATGCCAGGTAAAAGCAAGAAAGGACTATGGTCACCCTTTGGGAACTACATGCCCTAGTTTGCAGTCCAAGTTCCCCTATTTGGGCTTAACTTTGATAACTTCAGGATTAACAAGTTTACACAAAACCTGAGGTTTCAGCATAAGGAGGTCCTACAACCAGGCCAGTATGGGCAAGCATGATTTCATCAGAAGAGGCACAGCCTCCTGCCCCCAATAGCCCCATTTATAGAAAGGATAAAACTCTCTTAGGGCTGAGAAGGTAATGACAACAAGAAATGAATGTGTGTTCCTCTGTAAAACCTGCTCTTGTGAGAGACAAACTGTTACACATCTTCTCATGGTTTCCATTCCTAACTTCTGGGTGCCTGGGCACCATCTCAGAAGATGCTAAACACCGGTGAGAAGGCTACACTAGAATCCAGAAGACCTGCTCACTGGGGGATTCTGAAATGTTCATCTCAGTTCTCTCACTAAATGGCGAAGCCTTATTACTGGCCTGGCACGCGCACGCGCGCGCACACACACACACACACACACACACACACACACCACACACACACTAATGACCCGGTGCACTAAATTCATGCACATTAAAAGGAGGTTAATTAGCCAAAACCGGTTTGGCTCAGTGGATAGAGCATCAGCCTGCAGATTGAAGAGTCCCAGATTCGATTCTGGTCAAGGGCACGTACCTTGGTTGTAGGCACATCCCCAGTGGGAGGTTTACAGGAGGCAGTTGATCGATGTTTCTCTCTCATCAATGTTTCTAACTCTCTATCCCTCTCCCTACCTCTCTGTAAAAAAATCAATAAAATATATTTTAAAAAGGGGGGGGGCGGTTAAAAGGAAGTAATTTAATATTGCTATTTGCCCTTTCTCTATAATAGATGTGTCAGAGATGAAAGAAAATTAGTAAAATGTATATGAAAACCTCCCTCCTATCAGAGTCTAGGGCTCACCCTGGGACCCTGAGTCAAGTTCCCACCCACCCATATGCACCTCAAAATCTCGTGAGACCCAGACCCGGCCACCCCACCCCCATTGGGCTAATCCAGACTAAGCCAGTCCCACCTGGGCAGGGGGCATAGCTTCAGGTCCCATGGCCCAGCGCCAGGATGGGAGAGGGGTGGCCTGAGGTCCTCCAGCCCAGACCAGGGCAGGGGGCATGCCTAGAGGTCCTTTGTCAAGCTCCACCGGGTGGGGGTCATGGCCTGAAGTCCCCTATCAAGCCCCACCAAGTGGGGGGTGCGGCCTGAGGTCCCCTGGCCTGGTGCTGGGGCAGGGGGAGCAGCCTGAGGCCCCCTAGCCCAGCACCAGGACAGGAAGTGCACCTTGAGGTCCCCTGTCAAGCCCCACCGGGTGGAGGGCATGGCCTCAGATCCTCTGGCCTGGCACTGGGGTGGGGGGATGTGACCTGAGGTTCCCTTTCAAGCCCCAGGGGGCTGGAGGGCAAAGCCTCAGGTCCCTGCTAATTGCTTGTTAAGGCTCCTTATAGGAACTTGGCCTCAGCTGTGGGTTCAGCCATGTTTGTGATGGAGTGATGGTGAATTAGTATGTTCCCTCTTTATTAGATATATGAGAGAGAGAGAGAGAGAGAGAGAGAGAGAGAGAGAGAGAGAGAGAGAGAGAGAATGTATGCCTAAGTGTCTGTTAGGACCAAATGACTGGAACAACTGGACATCTAGTCAGTAGCTATGACACACACTGACCCAGACCTTGCTGCTGGGGCCCGGACAGACCCAAATCTGGTTCACTCGCACCCAGACAGGAGGGAGGAGGAAGCCTGATTCCTTGAGGAATCGGCCATAGGTTAGCTTGCTGCTGGGGCCAACCTCCCACAGTATCTCCCCCTAGCTGGCCAGCCCCCACCCCTCAATTGGCTCTGATCATTGGCCAGGCTGCGGGACCCCACCCCTGCACAAATTTGTGTACTGGGCCTCTAGTATATTTATATCTGGTCATTTGAATGCCATGGGAAGATAAATTTTATGGCTCCCTTTATTAAAATATAGGGCAAGGATAAGCAATAAAGGACATGGACACAACAGGCTAAGTGGAAGAAAATGGAAAAAGGTGGGGCTTCAACAAGATGGCGGCATAGGTAAACACCTACACTGCTGCCTCGCACAACAATTTCAAAACTACAACTAAAAGACAGAACGGACATCATCCAGAACCATGGGAAAGCTGGCTGAGTGGAAGTTCTACAGCTAGAAGGAAAGAGAGGGACTCACAGAGAGACCCAGAAGAGATGCAAAAAGCTGAAATACAGAGACACACACGTAGAGAGAGCGGGTGCTGGAGTACCTGGCCGGCTTTCTCTGGAGGGAAACGGAGACTCCCAACTGGATTAAACTCCTTATCCTACGACACTAAACCCCAGGTCCAGCCAAAACGCATACGGGGGGAGTTTGGACTGTGAAAAGGGAGAAGTGCACGGAAATTTAGGGGAGTAGAAGGAGGGCAGAAGTTGGGCAGCGCACACAGCACTGCGCGCAGAAGACTGACTGCTGATTGTGCCGCTGGCTTTCACAAGAGGACGGGACACAAAGCATCCCAACTGCACCTCTTCTAACTTCACTAAACCCCAGTTTCGGGCGAAACCCTGGGGACCCAGACTCATATGGTCCTGGAGTGCAGGGGAGCCAGAGAGGCAGCAGTCTAGAGGCACTGTGAGAGAGCACGTGCTCAGGGACCGCTCCAGCCATTACCCAGTCACGTGAGACTCGGGGGCCATGGTGGGCGGGGCCGACTGGAAGGCAAGGCAGTCCCTTAAGCTCTGAGACTCTACCCATCCCAAGCTCAACAGAAAGGCTTTTGCAGTTTTGCAAGTCTGGTATCATAAGGCTGAATCCAACACAGAAGTTTTCCTGGCATAGTGAAAATGCCGAGACAAGAGAAGAGATCACAAACAAAAGAAATGGAGGAAAACAAATGACTGGATATGGAGTTCAAAACCAGGCTTATAAGGTTTTTCAAGAATATCCTAGAAAAGATGGATAAAGTAAGCAAGACCCAAGAGGAGATGAAAAAGAACCAACTAGAGATGGAAAAGGTCCAACTAGAGATGGAAAAAGACCAACTAGAAATTAAACATACACTGACAGAAATAAAAAATATTATACAGAGACCTAACAGCAGACTAGAGGAAAGCAAGAATCAAGTCAAAAATTTGAAATATAAAGAATCAGAAAACACACAACTGGAAAAGCAAGGAGAAAAAAGAATCCAAAAATGTGAAGATAATGTAAGGAGCCTCTGGGACAGTTCAAGCGTACTAACATCAGAATTGTGGGGGTGCCAGAAGAAGAGAGAGAGCAAGATACTGAAAACCTACTTAAAGAAATAATGACTGAAAACTTCCCACATCTGGTAAAAGAAATAGACTTACAAGTCCAGGAAGCACACAGAACCCCATATAAAAGGAATCCAAAGAGGTCCACACCAAGACACATCACAATTAAAATACCAAGAGCAAAAGACAAAGAGAGAATATTAAAAGCAGCAAGAGAAAAACAGTTCATTCCTTACAAGGGAGCACCCATACGACTGTCAGCTGATTTCTCAACAGAAACTATGCAGGCCAGAAATATTCAACGTGATGAATAGCAAGAACCTACAATCAAGAATACTCTATCCAGTAAAGCTATCATTCAGAATTGAAGGGCAGACAAAGAGCTTCACAGATAAGAAAAAGCTAAAGGAATTCATCAATTCCAAACCAGTATTATATGAAATGCTGAAAGGTACTCTTTTAGAAGAGGAAGAAGAAAAAGGTAAAAGATAAAAAATTATGAACAACAAATACATTATCTATCAACAAGTGAATCTAAAAATTAAGTGAGTTAAAAATTTGATCAACAGAACAAACTGGTGAATATAATAGAATCAGGAGCACAGAAAGGGAGTGGACTGATAATTCTCAGGGGGAAAGGGGTGAGGGGAGTGCAGGGAGAGACTGGACAAAAATCATACAGCTATGAATGAGGTCAACGGGAGGGAGGTAAGGGTAGAAGGAGGGTTGGGAGCTGGGTGGAGAGGAGCTATGGAGGGGAAAAAAGAGAAACAAATGTAATAATCTGAATAATAAAGATTTAATTTAAAAAAATAAATGGAAAAAGGTATTTTGACAGCAGTATGATTAATAGCCTGACATGAAAGAATGCTCTTAATTCTTCTCAAAAATGGGAAGGAAACTGAGACCAGAGCACCGGTGGTGTCTGGTGGGCATGGCAGGGGAAGGAGAGGAGGCGGCAAATGCTGGGGACTGGGAGCCCTGGGGACATGACACTTGTTATGCTTCTTCCTCAGCCCATGGTCTCCTAAAGACACAGCCAATTTTAAACTTTATACTCATAATTCAGGCAACCAGCCAAGTGACACGCACTTTGTTGACACCTGGACATACGGTAGAAAATGGCAAAGCCCCTGCGTTTTTAATGACCAACCCAGGAATAGCCAGACTCTGAACCTCAGTTTATATGAAAAGTAAAATCTCATTTTAAAACAAACAAACAAACAAAGAGGACCAGAACAGATTCTATTCTTATGGAACCTACAATCTGGTAGAAAAAGAGTTGTTAATGAAATGGTGATTAATGTTATTCAGAAGATATTTACTTTTCTTTCTCAGGATGAGGCACCTCTGGATTATGAAATGCTGAAAGGTACTCTTTTAGAAGAGGCTTTTCTCTAATATGTGTGGCTACTTCTGGAACCACATGCCTGTAAACAAACTGCTGAGTCCTCAGGTCTCAGAAAAACAACCTGCAACCAAGGCCAGGGCTGTGACTGACACCCAGGGGCCCGCAAATGAGTGGAGAGGCAATGCTTCTCTGTAGCTCTACAACTGTGCTCTGAGGTGCAGAGGGTTTGCGGGCTCCCAATCCAGCCCTTCCAGAGCTCTCTCCGGTTCAGAGGGGACTTCAGTTGAATTTTGATCAAACTGATCTTCAGAGGGAGCACAGACAGGCTGGTAGAGAGATGTTTTCTTGGCCTGAGAAAAAATGATAGAGAACTGGAGATATCAAAGGACAGGCAGAACCTTCTGCATGGCTGCCACTTTTGCAAATATGTAGCTGCTCCCTGTGAGAGCTAGGCGGATGGTTTAAGAGTAGCTCCACTCCAGTCACCACGAAAATAAAGTTACGTGCAATAAAATATGTGCTTCTATCAACATGTGAGTGAAAGGGTTTTGAAAATTGCAAAACACTATCTTATCTAAGATATTACAACTACTTACACAATATTAATCTGTCCATTCTATGTGATTTTAAAAGTTGTTTTCTCCTTTTCTCCCCTGCAAAACACCTTGTAATTGGAGACGAGAAGCAGCAGCATGTCTAGATGGTAACTATTTCTCTTTGTACAGTGCACACCATCTTATGTCCTGAACCCAAGAAGGTAACGCCTCTCCAGCACCCTGTGAACTAAAGAGAGTCTCAGAACATTCCAATTTATTCCTTTCAGACAATTCTGTGGCTCTTCAAAGCTGTCTGGTTTTCAGGTTCAGCCAGATGAAAAGTGACTATCAAGTGCAAAACCGTTTGCAACCAATTAACCACAGAAGCATCCAACAAATGCATGCATGTACAATCTGAGAATATAGAGATAAAATCACTCATGTCAGATTTCAACAAAAATAAACACTATTAATGAAGTTTCACAAAGAATGTAGCCATTGAGCTGAAGATTGTGAGAACAGTAAGACTGTCACATTATCTAAAATTTTCAAGAATTAAGCTTTGTTTTTTATGGCACAGAAAAAGGAGAGATGAGAGGCCACAGATCTGTCCATTTCAAGTCAGTTTCCTAATGGAGATATCCTCAAAACAACAATCAGCTTCCTTCACCCCCATATCTTCCCTTCAAGCCAGACTCCAATGGGAACCACCACCTTATCTTCTACATGATCAATAAAGAGGAAAACAACACTGAGGCCAGAGGTCTAAACAATCCACAAACGCAGTAACCTTGTGATTGAGGTATTCCGCTATAGTACTTAGGAGCACTCTATCACTACATCTCAAGATGTATATGTACATGTGTGTGTATACAAAACATCAATAACAGAAATGCTTAAAGAATGAGAGTTGGATCAGGTAAGCAGCTCAATTTATAATTTAGTAGTTGGCCTACTTAAAACAATCATTTCCCATTTTTAAAATAGGAGCTAATAAAAATAGCATTTTCTAGATGCTCACCCACTAATGTTTAGTGGCAAACGCTGCTAGACAGAACTGTATCAGTGCTGGCTCTCTAACCGACATGGGAATATGGTCAGAAAAAATACAACCAATCAACTCAGGCAAATCTGAGTTTTTGACCAAAAAAAAAAGTGACACCCTCTAGCCAATCCAGTGGCCAGATGGTACATTCAGTGGGCTAGCTTTTAAATAAAAGAGTAGTCAACAAATAGTTTCTAAATGTTATAAACTAAAGCTTAAAGAAAAAATATTTAACTGTATATATTGTTTCAAATCCACTAGTGTTCATTCCCAAGTTGTTTTTAGCTTCTGTACCTTGTGATTCCTATCTCTACCTTCAGTGAGTTTTCTATTCCTAAGGGAGTATCAGTTACCCAAACTGTATTCAGAAATCAAGTCAGCAACCAGATGGCATTGGCCAATGTGGCCCTCTTGCTCTACTTTCATTAAAAATCTCTTTGAAAGTATTTATATTGGATGATTTTTATGTGCCACCCTGAATACTTCCTGTAGTGCTTACAGACTCTTTCATTTTTTTAAAATAAAGGTTTAGGGTAAGTCCTAAACATTAGATGCCATTTTAATGTTTGGATATTTGGATACTTTCAGAATGTTAAAAGAGTCAAAAGTGAGCTTAAATACCATCTGATTCAATATCTTTTATTTCATAAATTTAGAAAAATTTATCCCCACAATAGGGAAATCATTGGACTAAAATTAGAGTTAGTGTCAACCCTCAATTCCCAAATAAGCTTTATTTCCACTGTATCAGATTTGTTGCATAAAAGACTGAAACTCAAATACCCAGGAATAAATCTCAAGCATTTATGAATAAGAAGCCTGAAATTTCTACTTCTTTGTCTTTCCACTGTTATTTATCCCATTTCTCATCTGGACATTTACCAAGTGATGAATGATGGAGAGAAAGAAAATGATTCTGAAATCAATCCATTCTAATAATTTCCAGATTTATTATCTTAAAGTTTTTAGATGAAGAGAGGTTAAAATTATAGAGAAGAACCTGCAATTGACTTAAATAATTTAAATGATCTATGTTTCATGTGTCCTAACCTTCTAATATAAGTCACAATCCCCATGAAAATTCAACAAATAATCTCTAAATTAGAAAGTCAAACATTGGTGTTAATGTTTCTGCATGAGTTCAAACTAAATATAAGAGTTTTGAAAACTTACTCTGTCAGAAGGGAAATACTTAAAAGATATTAGGCTACAATTGTTGCCAGGATATCCTAATTATGATAAAATCTGATTGTACTGTGAAACATTCAAATGCAGTTTTAAAAGTTAGTGAAATATCACAAGAGTTAAATTAGATAAGAAGTTATAAAGCATAAAATATACAAATATTTACTATAGCTATAGGCAACTGAAGCTGGCAACATTAAATAGTTCTGCAGAAAAACCTACAAATAAAAGCTATTTAAGAATTAGGAATGAAAGTATTATTATGGTAAAAATAATATCTGGTCTAGTTATATAAGTGGAGCTAAATATAATGTACTATTAAGGCAAAGCATACCATTCAGTAAGGCAGATATTATTACTGACATGGTGAGAATAAGAAAGTTTCCACTGAGTATTAGTAAAATGTGTATAACTTCCACTACCAGTGTATTATAACTTCTACCATCCCTCCCATTGTGCATAAATTACTATAAAACTCAGCAAAATACATGAAGCAATTGTTTTCAGAAGTTGGAAAACAGGTGAGCTGCCTGAAGGTCCCTTCCTGACTTAGTGTAGAGAGCTGGTATCAAAGCAGAGCATATTATTAAGTTAAGAAAGAGAAATTCAAGTTTGGGCTATTGAGGTGGATGGATTTGTGAAGTAGGTTACCAGAGACTAGGAACTGGAGAAACAAAGAGCTCCAGATATCTATAGAGAGTTTCCTCAAGTCTTTGGCTAAAGACTTAGTTGCATATATGAAGGACATGATTCTTCTACACAGCTCAATAGAGAAGAGTTACTGAGGAGCTAAACAGAGATACTGCATGTTGAGATACTGCAGAAGTTTATGGGCTCAGAGCCTATGAGAGCCTCATTTCCAGATCTCAGTATATAATGGTACATTGTATAAAGCACAGGAGGGCATGTGATTGCATCAAAAGTCTATACAATGGAATACTATGCTGCTGTAAAAAAAAGAAGGAATTCTTACCATTTGCAACAGCATGGATGGAACTGGAGAGCATTATGCTAAGTGAAATAAGCCAGTCAGTGAAAGAAAAATACCACATGATCTCACTCATTTGTGGAATATAAAGAACATTATAAACTAATGAACAAAAATAGATACAGAGGCAAAGAAGCATCAAACAGACTGTCAAACTACAGCAGGAAGGCTGGGGAGGGTTGCGGGGGAGGTAAGAGATCAAAGGACTTGTATGCATGCATATAAGTATAACCAATGGATACAAAACACTGTGGAGGTGGGGGGAAGTGAGAGCAAAAACAAAAAATGTCTACAGACAACTTGTGGCCAGATGGGTGGTCCAGGGAGTCTAGGAGGCTTGAGAGTAGGTTGCTAAAGCCTTTAATAAAAAAGTGTTGACATGGGAAGAGAGGCACTAATGGGAGAGCCATTCTATTGCAATTTTCACAGATTCTAGAGCCTGCCATTATAGGCTTGTTTTCAAGTCACAGTACAAATTGGCTTAAGTAAAGTTCATTAATGAAAAATATGTTGTCTTCAAAACCCAAAATGACCTGAAAAATATTGAGCCTGTTTTAACATTTGTGGATGATGAAAGAGCCATTCATTAGCTCTTCCTTGACAGTGTCAGGGAATGAAATGGCTTTCAACTTACCAATTTTCAGGAATTTAACCAAGGTAAGCAGGGCCGTAAGCAAGACCCTACACTATGTGGAGCAATGGCTCATGTTCCTTGTATTAGTATGTCCTGAATAAGTACATCAAATGAAATCTCCCTCAAGGAGAATGTCATGAGTGTGATGTCATATTTGTAGCTAAGACTTTGCTTGCAAAGACTATATTAAGTTGTACTTCCTGGACAGCTGAGTACAGGTGTATTGTATCCCTTCAAAGATGAAGGCAAATTACAATTAAGAGGCTATTGAAATAGGCTCTGAACAAAACATATAAGCCAAATCCATGACAGCAAAATGTTACCTGTTGGTGATTCGATGAAGTCAGTAATTTCAGTAACACTGGAAATGCAGGCCTTAATGGGTAGGATCATAGCATGAAGGTTATGGTGATCCACTATGAGGCACCTTTTATTGTTTCCAAGTTTAACAACAGGTCAAATTGTGCTGTTAAATGGAGAAATAGTAGAAATGACCACCATTTTTTTATATAGGTCGTATATGGGTTTCAATCTTGAAGGTTATATTTTAATTTGCATTGGGCAATATTAACTACTTTAATCATGGACTGGAGAGGAGGTCAAGGTTGTCCCATTTTCCCAAGCCAATTGTAAGTGCCAAAGATGTAATTAAATTAAATTTAATTTACTACTCACTGAGTCAGAACACCCATGCTGACTATGAGATATTTTAGAGCTATAAATTGTACGACCATGGGGAATTTAGATAAGGTAATAATTCAAGTGGCTAAGTTAGGCAGGCTATTTGTTCTCTATTTTATATTTGGTAACTTCCCTATGAGTACTTAAGGTACTTTACTCAAACTTGTTATGACCCCTGTGTATAGGATTATACTGAGGTATAACAATATTTGAGTCCCAAATCAATTAAAACCATGAAGGAGCATTTCATCAGAACCTATGTAGTAGAAGTGCAAAAGTCAATCAGTTTCCTTTAATCTTTTTATTGTATAAATTCTTGTACTAAACTTTGGATTTCCAATTGGGTCAAACTGTGGACCTCTGACCCAATATTTTGTTACCTCCCTGTGTATCCGGGTACTTGTGTGCTTGTTGGCTTTTTGTGTATGTGTGTGATTGCTAGGTTTACTTCAGAAAGATTTTCTCTATCCTTCTCATATTTATATAAGTTTCTTCTTCCAGAGGGCCTCAAATAAGTATTAATAGTGTTAGGGGCATTCCCCATGGCAGTGATGGCTTTACTGGGTCAGCTTTGAGTTAATAACTTAGTTTTGCTACATAGTGCTATGGGCATTTTTCTCTGTAACCCTGAAATACTTGGGATGCAGTTATATTAGTGTTTAAATGAAAACGTATAGCTCTAAATGCTTATACTAGAAAATTACATAACAAACCAAATAAAATTTATAACAGCTGTTATTGTAATAATCAGGAATAAAATTAAAGATAAGTGTTCAAATTGATTGAGTACAAGAGACTATTTATTTACCAAAACTAAAAAATCCAATAGTTATAAATAAGATAAACTCAGCTATAACTTTATATCTTCATGTAAAACATTTGACGTACAACAGACATTAAAAAAATGCACACATCTCAATCAAGTATATGCCTCTGCCTACATCATTCTGGGGGAAAGAATGCATTCATTTTAATGTGAGCATCTGAAATTATTCACCACTGATAACTGCTTATAGTCCTCAAACTCAAGACTTGGAAAAAATTACTGATTAGGTTGGAGAGGTGTGTGGACAGTTACCAATGCACAACTTAGTAAAGAGAAAATACAAAGAATTAACTCTGTATTTACTGAGTCAGAAATGAAAGCATAGACTTGTGTAGGGAAAATAGGTAATTCCCCATGACACCTAAACAGCAGTTCCCCCTTATCCAAGAGGGATGCATTCTAAGACCCCCACAGTGGATGCCTGAGACCACAAATAGTCTATCTATACTGGTTTTTCCTATACAGACATATCTTTTCACTTAACGGAAGCACGTTATGGCTTCTCTTTGGCATATTCACATTGCCAGCATCACTGCTCTTGTACTTTGGGGTTATTATTAAGTAAAATAACTGGTTACTTGAACACAAGCAGTGCATTCTCATGACAGTCAATCTCATAACTAAGGGGAGGCTATTGAGTGGCTAATAAGTAAGGAGCAAATACAGTGGGACATGCTGGACAAAGGAATGATTCACACTGTGGATGGGATAGAGCAAGAAGATACAATATTTCATCACGCTACTCAGTGCACAATTTAAAACTTATAAACTGTTTATTTCTGGAATTTCCCATTTAATCTTTTTGACCATGGCTGACCATGTGTAACAAAAACTGCAAATAAAGGGGGACTGCTGTAATACTTGATGCTACCAGCTCTTCCTAAAGAAATCATAGTACACACACAGGCTCCCTCTGTACTCTATCCTTTCTGATTAAGGAGTAACACAGGCTCCATCATGAATAGCAACAGAGATACTGTCTATCCAACAACATAAATAGCCCTAAGGGCTTTAATCTGTCATATCCCACCACCAGCTCTCTTCCTCCAGTGGAGTTCTAACATTGGAAAAATTCTTCAAACCACCACTAAATGATTAAGTGTGCTATTTCCCACTACACATGATAAAGCATTATTCTAGCAATTGCAGATACTGACTGCTACAATGAGATATAGCATCATTATGAAACAGTAAAAAAAAAAATCCCTGGGTAATGTGCATTTTATTTAAAATATCTAAAGATTAAGTTTCTCACTGATATACTTTTCTTAGTGGGGGGAAGGGGTGTGTGGGAATATACACATGCAAATACATCTATAACCCAACTCAATTTTCCTTTCATGACTGGAAAGGCACTAAAAATGTAACCTTTGAAGTTCACTGAGGAAAACCACCCATTCCATTCCCTATGAAACTTTCTCTTAGCACTGGGGCCTACGGTCACCAAACAAAGAGCTTTTAAAAAAATACTCTAAAAACAAATATGAAAACTGCTGCTAGAGGGTGGATGAAAAGCTGCAGTGTAAGACCAGGCAGGACACAATGCCTCCCAGCCCCACACCCTGTGTATGCTGGCAGCCATACGTGGCTACTGAGGCCTGAATTGGAGCCAGTGTGAGTGAGAAACTGAATTTTAATTCACTGAAATGTAATTACATACATACCTACAGGTTGCTAATGGCTAACATGGTGGTTAGCACAGTTGTAGATCTTAGTATTTTTATAGAGCTAAACTATTCATCATTTGTGTATCTCTCATACCAGGGATTGCATACTGGTAATCCATGGGCAATTTTGGCTGACAGATAAGTGATCAGTGCAGCTTTGGCTTTTAATGCAAATCAAACACTTTACACAGGGCACTCCCTGGTTGGCCCCTATAGCTAACAATTCTTGATTCATGTATTAATTAGCTCAATCTTTACAACCTTTATATAACATAGATACTGTCATTATATGCTATTATCTCTACTTTAAGAATAAAAATAGTAAGATAGAGGGATTAAGTATTTTACCAATTTATTGCTAATAAATGACAGAGCCAAATTTTGAATGCAAAAAAATCTGATTCCAGAGTCCTTGTATGCTCTTAACCACCATGCTCTCCACTTCTTGCAGGCTCCCTACTTCTTGTAATCACAAGCAAAATATTTCAAACACAATTTTTTCAATGTAATTACTGGGTCCCACTTCAGCTTTGTTTTGAGGAGTGAAAATAATTTCTACTTTGAAACAGTAGCCAACTGTTAAGAGGCTTTAGTAGAAGGTGCCTCATCTACAGGCTAACGGAAAGGCACAGGTGGCTTGGTTACCAACCTGAGCAGGGGTCAAGTAACCATACTCCTTTTTCTTTACTTCCAAGAAAGGTCATTACCCTCTAAGTCTCCCTGTCTTGCCTACTTTCCCTGGGCTACTGGGCCTGTTACATATTTCCCATTTGATTAGGAAGACATTAGCGAAATGAGCTAGGTATACAACACCTGCACAGCCCTCCTAAAATCAAAAGAGAAAGGAACTCAAACTGAACACTGCTTCTTCTACAATCACTGGCAAATCACCTCTTTCCTTGTATTGCTCAGAATCATGAATATTGCCACAAAGTTCTCTATACTGTTTCACAGGAAACAGGACTTTTAAAAAGTCAAAGTTGAACAATCAGCCTTGCCAATAATGAACACATTGTTCTTTTCTAAAGAGAGAAGAGAAATAAATCTGAGTTGACAAATGTGGAGTAAACCAGAATCCAGAAAACATCATAATTACCATCACTATGACCACCATGAATGCTTGATGGAAAAGCAAGGGAGAACGCAGGCATATTCTGTGACTAAATTTGGTAGTTTAATTCTTCCCTTTCCTTACTTTATTACAATGTACTCAGAGATGACTTATATGAGGACTACAGCCAGGAATCTTGTGGTCATGCATTTTATTAGTTTCCAACTTTCCCGAGTTAGTGGAAAAAAAAACAAAGATGATGTTATGAGGAGCAAGATAAAGAGAATATTAGAAAGGGATACATGCATTTTCACTATAGTAACATCAATAAATATAAACATTGGATAGTTATGATTGCTTCTGCCACTGGAGTGAATTTTTAAAAAATGAAGAATGCTAAATTTAATTGAAGTGGGTAAAATCTGAGTTAAAGCCAAGGTCAGTCAGTGACTGGAAGGATTAACAAGTATATCTTATAAGTTCTTCAGTCCTACCTAGTTATCACAAGAGGCATTATTATAAAAATAAAATGAAGCAGACATGTAGGAACAAAGAACAGATATTTAGTAAAGGCTCATTTTGTCCTTAGCAATGAGTTAAAGCATTTTGGGATTCTCTACATTAATAGAAGTCATCATCCTGTTTCATAGGCTCCAAGCACTAATTCCCCCCCTTTCCTCCCAGCAGTAATTTATATTTGCTGAATGTTATGTACTGCAAAGGCACCTGAAAAAATGTGTGAGGGAGAGCAGGCTGTCCTACCAATAAATAAAATTGCATGTACCAGATTCCCTGGATGTTAAAGGCCAGATTTTGGAAGTTCTGTCTAGATTAGGCATGAAGTACAAATAAACTACCTGTCCTCCAATATGTATGGCAGATTTTTCTTTAAAAGGGGAGACAATTTTTATGATCCCTGCCATGAACTTTAGGCCACAGGGCTCTGCTTAGAGAAGATCTAAGCCCCTATTGTAAGATTCCTGGTTCAGATTAAGATGCTACTGGATGTCAGAAAAGAAAGCAACTGATACAGCCTGACTCAAAAAGAAAAGACTGTGGATAGTCTGGGTCTTGAGTGGGACCTGGAAAGACAGGAAGAAGAAGGATTAAACAGTAAAAAAGGTAGGACCACACTCCAGACCGAGAAAACAGCAATGAATCCCTTAAAGACACATGTCAAGAGTTAGTCCTCCTGATGCAATAGATGAGGAGTAACATTCCAGGATAATGTGATCACGTGAAAGAAGTGATTATCAAAGCCATTCTGAGCTGGTTGTCCTTGTTGAATTTATAAAAGGAGAACAATTACTCCTAATAGTGTGAGGATTCACCTCAAAGATGACCAAAAGACAGTAGGTATCCTAAGTTCTTAGGAAAGTATGACCTGAGAAAGTCTTGATTAGATAGCCAGGACAGGTGTGTGCATATGTATGTGTGGTGTTGTGTGTGGTTGTTGTTTTTTTAAGAAATAATAAATGTGTGGAATGAAAAGCTTGTATCTAGGCAATGTAGCTAAGTCCTTAGTCAAGGCTTAAAAAGGATCACTGAAATTACCCAGTACTTTGAAAACATTCCTAATAATACCATTTCAAGGAATCTGTCCCAAGGAAACAACCAAAGATACAAAGATTTATAAAGTATTACAGGGTTACTTAAAACAGTGAAATTTTTAAAACAACCGAGATGTCCAACAATAAGTAGTTCAATAACAAACTATCATACAACTATCTTTTAAATGCTTTTGAAAAACATTTAGGGAAATAGAAAATGATCATGCTATAACATTAAGTGATAAAAAGTAGGATATAAAATTCTATAAAAAGTATTATGTCACCAGAACTGGTTTGGCTCAGTGGATAGAGCGTCGGCCTGCAGACTGAAAGGTCCCAGGTTCTATTCCGGTCAGGGCATGTACCTTGGTTGCAGGCACATCTCCAGTGTGGGGCATGCAGGAGGCGGCTGATCGATGTCTCTCTCTCATCGATGTTTCTGACTTTCTGTCCCTCTCCCTTCCTCTCTGTAAAAAATCAATAAAATATATTTTTTTAAAAAAGTATTATGTCAAATATGTGCATGTAAAACGTATATCATAAGGAAATACAGGTGGAAGAAACATTTTGGAGAAAACGATTTGGGGTTCAACTTTAGACACTAAGTTTGACAAGTTCTGAGGAACAAGCAGATGAAAATACCCAGTAGGTAGCTGGAAATATGAGAAACTTGGAAAACAGAACAAGAATGAATGAGTGGAAGGGTTAGACAAGTACCCTAGAGAGAGTAGAATAAGGAAGGAAAAAAGAGTAATCCTATATAATAAAACCCCAGCAACCGAAATGGTGGAGCGACCAGAATGACTGTGCCCCCTCTTGCCCCAGCCAGCCCCATGCTCCAGCAAGGACCTCCACCCCAATCTGGGGCCCCTACCAGCACAGGCCGGCCAGCTCCCACCCATGCACCAGGCCTCTATCCTACATAATAAAAGGGTAATATGCAAGCTGACCCTAACGGTGGAATGACCAGAACACCCGCTCGACCAGTCACTATGAGACGCACTGACTACCTCTTGGGTCCCTTTCCCTGGCCAGCAGGCTCTGATTGCCCCACAGCGAATGGACAACTGGGGGTGTGGGCAGGGGATGCGGGTAGTGCCAGGCCAAGTCCCCCACCCCACCAGTCACCCTATACACAGAGAGCAACCTGCGGTGGGGGATGGGCCCAGTGAGCAGGCAGGAATGGCCGACCTCTTGGTCCCTTCCCTTGGTCAGCAGGCTCCAATCACCTGATGGCAAATGGGGAGTTGGGGGTGGGTGGCGGGTGGAGGGGGAGGAGAGGCAGGGCTGACTATCAGCAGCTGGGGAAGATGGCCCTGATCACAGGCCAGGCCTAGGGACCATATTCATTCACAAATTTCATGTGCTGGGCCTCTGGTTACAGACATAAAAAGCTATAAAATCAATTTGTATGTTTATGTCAATTTACTATAAAACCTGCAAGTCAACTACACTAGATTGGCAACCAGGTCTTTGGTGGTCTTCATAAAAGCAATTCCCAAAGGGAGGCACACCAGGCCATTTGCTGAGACACAGGGCTGCAGGATTAGAAGCCCACATCCGCAGCCCTAGATGAGCCAGAGTGGGACTTGCAGGGCTTTGGCGAATTATAGAACAGTGGTCAGTCAGCAAACTCATTGGTCAACAGAGCCAAACATCAACAGTATAGTGATTGAAATTTCTTTTGAGAGCCAAATTTTTTAAACTCAAACTTCTTCTAATGCCACTTCTTCAAAATAGACTTGTCCAGGTCATGGTATTTTGTGGAAGAGACGCATGTTGCTCACAAGCCGCAATTTGCCGACCCACTGCTATAGAATGAAATCCCTGGACCACAGGCATTAGGATTATGAGACACCTATTTAAAACTGTGGTTTCAGGGACTCAACCTCAGACATTTGAATCACAATTTCAAGATGTAAAAACTCAAGACAAGACATCTTTAATAAGCTCCCCAGGTAATTCTTATGCATGCTAAAATATGAGGACAACTTCAATCTATACTCTCCACAGTCCAGTCTATCTCTAACATTCTACAGTTCTAGAGTTTGTCTCTGTCTGAAAATAAGATATTAAAGCAATGGTTACAAAAAATGCACCCAGAAGTCAGAAATAACTAGATAAACATACAATAATCAGAAATACTCAGGGCAGAAGACTTGCTTTTCATTTACATCAATCCATTTCTATTATGTGGTACCATTATTCTAATGAGCATTGAGGAAAAGGCCTTAGCTGTGGAAGAGAATTAAGTTCCTGGGTAGCTAGGAGACCCACCCATGGAGAGGGGGTTGTGGGCTAGGTAAACTATGCAAAATACGAGTGAAAAAGTTCTGCATAGTGGTAATGAGGTGCAAAAAATAAGTCATGCAACCTAAAAGCACCAAGCTACTATTATTAGATACATTCAGAAGATATTCAGTGTTATTCTCTTTTTTTTTTTGGTTTGGGAAAAACAACCATGTTTCTACTTGTTTATATATAGAAATAGTCGATGTTTTTATCTACATACACAGAGAATCAATACTGTTATTTTTTTTCTTTAGGAAGCCTACAATTTTAATTACTATTCCCTCATTGGTATTGACCTGAATTGACTAATGGCAGTCGTATGATAGGCCTTTCTGCCAAGCCTCCTGGGTCAGGAGCACAGTGAGCTCATTATGCACAGAAGCCTTTTGTTTGCAGTGGTCTTCTCCTGAGCAACACTTCTTCGGCCTCAGAACACTGGAGCCAGTATGATCCTTGAGAGGCCATCTAATTCAGCCCTCCATGCACTGTTTTCTAAAAATCATTCCAACTGCTTCCATCCCCCAAATAAAGTCAGATTTTCTCATTTCTCTTGAGTTCCTCGAGTTATTTCCTCTCAACACATCTGTAGCATTCTTTGTGTTAAATCACCTTAAGAAAGATAGTCTTAGGGCATCATTACATGATGTATTTGCTTTGCAGATTCTTAAATAGCAAGTAAGTGGAAAAGAAGTCCAAAGGTCACATGGGTTATATCTATGGGATGTATTAACAACAGTGTTTCACAGACAATTAAAATACATGCAGATAAGGAGGGTAAATCAGAGGATGGGCTGAAGAATGGGCAGAACTAAGGAAGTAAGGAATGCGGTCAGGGTAGAAAATTTCCCACCAGCACATCACAGGATGAGAAGAGGGTTTGAAAAAAACAGTTTAGGTAAGTACACACATTACAGCAAACACACAAGTTACTTGCATGAAGAGAAGCAGAGCAATACAAATACAAATAAAAAGCAGAGGAAACATTTTATACTTTTAACTAGAATTCAGTTATTGTTTTGTTTTGTTTTTATTAATGTATTACATGTGTACATGATTTCCCATTGCCCCCGCACTCCCATGCATGCCCTAACTCCCCAATGTCTTGTGTCCATTGGTTATGTTTACATGAATGCATACAAGTCCTTCAGTTGATCGCTTATCTACCCCACCTCTCCCTAACCTTCCCACTGTAATTTGACAGTCTGATGCTTTACTGCCTCTGTAACCAACTTTTTGTTCATCAGTTTATAATGTTCTTTATTACTCATAAATGAGTGAGATCGTGTGGTATTTTTCTTTCATTGACTGGCTTATTTCACTTAGCATAATGCTCTCCAATTCCATCCAGGTTGCTGCAAATGGAAAGAATTCCTTCTTTTATGGCAGCATAGTACTCCATTGGTTAGATATACCATAGTTTTCTGATCCAGTCATCTGCTGACAGGCATCTAGACTGTTTCCAAATCTTAGCTATTGTGAATTGTGCTGCTATGAAATAGGGGTGCATATATCCTTTCTGATTGGTGTTTCTAGTTTCTTAGGATATATTCCTAGGAGTGGGATTAGTGGGTCAAATGGGAGTTCCATTTTTAGTTTTTTGAGGAAACTCCATACTGTTCTCCACAGTGGCCAGTCTGTATTCCCACCAACAGTGCAAGGGGGTTCCTTTTTCTGCACATCCTTTCCAGCACTTGTCGTTTGTGATTTGTTGCTGATTGACATTCTGGCAGGTGTGAGATGGTACCTCAATGTCGTTTTAATTTGCATCTCTTGGATAGTGACTTTGAGCATGTTTTCATGTGTCTCTTGACCTTCCTTCTGTCTTCTTTCAAAAAGATTCTATTTAGGTCCGTTGTCCATTTTTTTATTGGATCATTTATCTTCCTTTTATTAAGTTGTATAAATTGCCTGTACATGTTGCAGATTAAACCTTTATCAGTGATAACATTTGCAAATATGTTCTCCCATACAGTGGGCTTTCTTGTTGTTTTGCTGTGCAAAGTTTTTTATTTTGATGTAGTCCCATTTGTTTATTTTCTATTTAGCTTTGATTGCCCTAAAAGCAGTATCGATGAAGAAATTGTTTAAGTATATGTCTGAGATTTGGCTGCCTGTGGATTCCTCTAGTATTTTTATGGTTTCCCATTTTATGTTTAACTCCTGTATACATTTGGAGTTTATTTTTGTGTATGGTGTAAGTTGATAACCTAGTTTCATTTTTTTTTGCATGAAACTGACCAAATTCCCCAACATCATTTATTGAAGAGACTGTCTTGACTCCATTGTATGTCCATGCCTCCTTTGTCAAATATTAATTGAGCACAGTGGTTTGAGTCGATATCTGGATTCTCTATTCTATTCCATTGGTCTTTATGTCTGTTCTTGTGCCAGTACCAAGCTGTTTTGAGAATAGTGGCTTTGTAATGCAGCTTGAAATCTGGTATTGAGATCCCACCTACTTTATTTTTCTTTCTCGGGATTGCTCTGGCTATTCTGGGTCTTTTTTTATTCCAGATGAATCTTTGGAGAGTTCTTTCTAGGTCTGTGAAATGTGCTGTTGGTATTTTAATGGGGGTTGCATTGAATCTATACATTGCTTTGGGTAGTGTGGACATTTTAATGGTATTGATTCTCCCAATTCATGAACATGGTATGATATTCCATCTGTTTACGCCTTCCTCTATCTCTTTTTTCAGTGTCCTATAGTTTTCTGCGTATAGTTCTTTTACCTCCTTAGTTAAGTTTATTCCTAGGTATCTTAATTTTTTTGGTACGATGGTAAATGGGATTGCTTTTTTAGTCTCTCTTTCTGTAATTTCACTATTAGAGTAGAGAAATGCCACAGATTTCTTGGCATTAATTTTGTATCCTGCTACATTGCCGAATTCATTTATTAAGTCAATCCGTTTTGGGATGGAGTCCTTCGGGTTTTTTATGTACAGTATCATGTCATCTGCAAATAAGGACAGCTTTACTTCTTCTTTTCCAATTTGGATGCCTTTTATTTCTTCTTCTTGTTTAATTGCAATGGCTAATACTTCCAGTACTATGTCAAACAGGAGAAGTGAGAGTGGGCATCCCTGTCTTGTTTCTGTTCTTAGGGGAAATGGTTTTAGTTTTTGCCCATTGAGTATGATGTTAGCTGTGGGTTTATCATATATGGCTTTTGTGATGTTGAGGTATGCTCCTTCTGTTCCCACTTTGCTGAGATTTTTTATCAAGAAAGGGTGTTGGATTTTGTCAAATGCTTTTTCTGCATCAATTGATATGACTATGTGATTTTTATCTCTCAATTTGTTTATGTGATGTATCACGTTTATTGATTTGCGGGTATTGTACCATCCTTGCACTTCTGGGATGAATCCAATTTGGTCATGGTGTCTGATCTTTCTGATGTACTGTTGGATCCGATTTGCTAGGATTTTGTTGAGGATTTTGGCATCTATGTTCATCAGGGATATTGGCCTGTAATTCTCTTTCATTGTGTTGTCTTTATCTGGTTTTGGTATTAGGGTGATGCTGGCTTCATAGAAGGAGCTTGAAGTGTTCCTTCTTCTTGAATATTGTGGAATAGTCTGAGGAGGATAGATTTTAATTCTTCCTTGAATGTTTGGTAGAACTCCCCTGTGTAGCCGACTGGCCCTGGGCTTTTGTTTGCTGGAAGCTTTTTGATGACTGCTTCAATTTCTTCCATAGTTATTGGCCTATGGAGATGTTTAGATTCTTCCTGATTGAGTTTTAGAAGGTTATATTTTTCTAGGAATATGTCCATTTCCTGCAGATTGTTCAGTTTGTTGGAATAGAGTTGTTCAGAGTATTTTTTAACAGCTCTTTGTATTTCAGTAGGGTCTGTTGTTATTTCACCTTTTTCATTTCTGATTTTGTTTATTTGACTCCTCTCTCAATGCTTCTTAGTGAGCCTGGCTAGAGGTTCATTGATTTTGTTTATCCTTTCAAACAATCAGCTCTTGGTTTTGTTGATCTTTTGAATTGTTTCTTTGGTCTCTATGTTGTTTATCTCTGCTCTTATATTTACTATTTCCTTCCTTTTGCTTACACTGGGCTTTTCTTGTTGCTCTCTTTCTAGCTCTTTGAGTTGTAGGGTTAGGTAATTTGTTACCATTATTTCCTGTTTTTTGCAGTAGGCTTATAGAGCTATGAAATTCCCTCTGAAGACTGCTTTCACTTTTGTGTTTTTGATTGTTGTCATTTGTTTCCCTGGTGTTTTTTATTTTTTCCTTGATCTTTCTGGTTACCCAGTTTTTGTTTAATAGCATGCTTGTTAGTCTCCATGCTTGTCTGGTTTCTTTGTATTGTTTTTATTGTAGTTGATTTCCAGTTTTATGACACTGTGATCTGAGACAATGCTTGATATGAGTTCTATCTTCTTGGATTTGAAGAGACTTTGCCTATGACCCAAAGTATGGTCTATCTTTGAAAATGGCCCATGTGCACTTGAGGAGAATGTATATTCTGTGGCTTTGGGGTGAAATGTTCTGAAGATGTCAATTAATTCCATCTGGTCTAGTGAGTCATTTAGGATTGATGTTTCTTTTGCTGATTTTTTGTTTAGAGGATTTGTCCAGTGGTGACAGTGGAGTATTAAAGTCTCCTACTATGATTGTATTGCTGTCAATCTCTCCCTTAATATCCTCCAGGAGTTTTTTTTATGTATTTGGATGCTCCTATATTGGGTGCATATATGTTTACCAGAGATATTTCTTCTTGTTGGATTGCTCCCTTTAGTATTATGAAGTGGCCTTCCTTATCTCTTGTTATGTCCTTCACTTTGAGATTTAATTTGTGAGATATAAGTATTGCAAATCCAGCTTTATTTTTTTTTTCATTTCCATTTGCCTGAAAGACCTTTTTCCATCCCTTCACCCTCAGTCTGTGTGTGTCTTTTTTTTTAGGTTGGTTACTGTGACAGCAGATATATGAGTCATGTTTTCTTATCCAATCTGTTGCCCTATGTCTTTTGATTAGAGCATTTAATCCATTTACATTTAAAGTTATTATTGATAGGTACTTATCTGTAGCCTATGTCTTTTGATTGGAGCATTTAATCCATTTACATTTAAAGTAATTATTGATAGGTACTTATCTGTAGCCATTTTTATTCTTTACCATGTTCCTTCTTTGCTTCTTATTTCTTCTTTTTACAGCAGACCCTTTAGCATTTCTTGCATTGCTAGTTTGGTGGTAATACATTCCCTTAGTCCTTTCTTTTGTCTGTGAAGCTCCTGATTTCACTTTCAATTTTGATTTATAGCCTTGCTGGGTACAGTATTCTTGGATTCAGACCCTTCCTTTGCATAACTTTGTATAATTCATTCCATTTCCTTCTGGCCTGATGAGTTTTTTTGTTTTGTTTTGTTTTGTTTTTTGAGAAATCAGTTGCTAGTCTGATGGGGGTTCCTTTGTGGCAAACTTTCTCTCTCTCTGGCCACTTTTAAGATTCTTACTTTGTCATTGGTGTCTGCCAATTTAATTATAATGTGCCTTGGTGTCAGTCTTTTGGGGTTCATTTTGCTTGGGACTCTATGAGCTTCTTAGATTTGTGTGTGTTTTTTCTTCCCCATATCAGGGAAGTTTTCTGTCATTATTTCTTCAAAGAGGTTTTCTATTCCTTGCTTACTTTCCTCTCCTTCTGGAACTCCTATTATGCAGATGTTGTTTTGTTTAGTGTTGTCTCAGTTTCCTTAGGGTCTCTTCATGCTTTTTAATTTATTTTTTTCTAGAAGCTGCTGTACTTGGTTATTTTTTCCTACCTTGTCTTCTAGCTCACTGATGTGGTTCTCTGCTTATTCCAGTCTACCTTTGATGCTTTCTATTGAGTTCTTTACAGAAGCAATGTCATTTTTCATTTCTTCTTGGTTTTTCTTCATTTCCTCTTGGTTCTTTCTCATATTGTCAAATTTGTCTTGCATTCTCCTCAGCCACCTTATGACCATTTCTCTGAATTCTTCCTCTGGCAGGTTTCTTGCCTCCATTTAGTTTACTTCTGGTGATGCCTGCTTTTCTTTCAAATGCAGGCTGTTTCTTTGTCTGCCCATGGTCTCTCTTCTCTGGTTATCTGGCTATGTAGTTCTCTCTCTCTCTCCTTTCCATGTGAAGTGTAGAGCTCCTCTGAATCCAAGTGTTTGCACCAATTGAAGACCAGTGTTCTGGGGCTTGCAGCTGTTCAGTTGGTGCCATAGTAGATTTTCAGGCTTCTGTAAACATCCACTTACCCTTTCAAGATGGTGCGGTCTTCACATCAGAGTGAGTGGCTCTGGAAGAAAAACCCAGCAGGAGTGGGGGCTCCCCAATTAGGGGAGCCCCATCCAGCAGTCTCCCACCTTCTCCTAGAGTATAGCTGTCCCTTAACTCGTCAACAAACACTCCCAGTGCAACCTTCAGCTGTTCTCTCTGTCTGCTCAGGAACAAGGCTTGGGACACATCCATCTATTCTGCTGCGATTTTTTTTCTCTAGTTGTTTTCTAAGTCTCAGTAGATGGCTCTTTCATAGGTAATACTACCTATTTTAACTCCAAATAAGATCACTTCTAAACCATCTCAAACAAATAAAAATGTTATCTAATTTATGAGGGCTTGTATAAAAGATTGCACAAATTCATTCCTGTGTTTGAAATTCTCATAGGAAAGATCTCCTTATAATATACCCAAATCTATCATACTAGATCTAAAGCCTATTTTGTCCTCCAAAGCTCACAACTCATAGCTAGCTACTGAATAATTTATATGGCTCGGATTGACAGTAAACTGTTCCTTGACCAATAAACCCAAATTGCCATAAAATTTTTATAATGTTTTTTTACAAATGTCCATGTACACTATAAATAAATAACTTCCCCTCTTTTCAAAGAGGTCATGTGACTTGTCCAGATTGACAATTCAAGGTCTAGGCCACAACCAGATCTTAGGATTCAGGTTCTGTCTCTTTTGGATTCAGGTCCTATTTCTCTTATTTTTCAGGTCACTGAATCATTTGAAAATCTGATGAAACTCATGGGCCAGTCATCTTCCCCAAAAATATAAATATATTTTGACATACAATTTAAGAAAATGTGAATACTCCTGGATTAGGAGCCTCCAACTTAGAAGAATCAGTGTATCTATTAAGGGGCCATATTCAAGGCATCACAAAAGGAACCCCAAAGAGATCCAGTGGGGCTAAGCTACTCAGCTACACTTGTGAGCTGAAAACAAGTGTAAGAAAGTAAAAGGAGGAAAAGGTAAAAGAAAAGAAAATTAACAACTGTTGAGCATCTATATCATAAGTTACTAAACAGAAGAGCTTTTATCTCTCATAATTTCCACTTCATTGCTTCTTGGTTGGCGCAAAAATGAATTAAGGTTACTAATCAGAGTATAACTGTATCAAATATACTAGGTGTACTAGTTAATAATGTGGATTTTTTCAGTAGAGGGAGTTACACATATGTTGATATATATGCGATTTGATATGTATGCTATTTTGTTGTATTGACAGCAAGCTTCAAAACTTCATATTAAAATTTGTCAAACATGTTAACATCATAGATATTTTTACGCTTAAAATGTCGAATTTCATGCCCAAAAAAAGAACATTTGCGGGAAGTTCTAATTCATTACTTTATTTTGAAGAAAAAGTTATCATAAACTTCAGTAAGCTTATGGTGAACATGCTCCATCTCAAGATACTTGTGAATGCTGGTTTAAACCCTTTAAAAATGATGATTTTGATGTGTAAGACAAAGAACATCCAGGTCAACTGAAAAAGTTTGAAGACCAACAATCACAAGCATTATTGGATGAAGATGCATGTCAAACTCAAAAACAACTTGCAGAAAGATTAAACATTGCTCACAGCAAACAATTTCTGATCATTTACAAGCAATGGGAAAGATTTTAAAGGAAGGAAAATGGGTGCCACATCAACTGAATGAAAGACAAAGGAAAAAAACGAAAAGTCATCAATAAAATATTGCTTCAATGGCACAAAAGTCTTTTTTGCATCAAATTGGGACTGGTGATGAAAAGTGGATTTATTTTGAGAATCCCAAATGCACAAAATCATGGGTTGATCCATCAACCATCAACCATCAACATCAACTGCAAGGCCAAATAGCTTCGGAAAGAAGACAATGTTCTGCGTTTGGTGGGATCAGGAAGGTGTGGAATATTAAGAGCTTCTAAAACCAGGTGAAACGTTAATACTGGTCGCTACCAATAACAAATAACCAATTTGAACCACGTTTTGATCGTGAAATGACCATAATGTGCCAGAAGACACGGCAAAGTAATTTTGCTTCGTAACACACCATCACACACTTCAAAACCAATTAAGACAGGTTAAGAAATCTTGCCTGGGAAGTATTAACTCCTCTGCCGTATTCACCAGACCTTGCTCCTTCAGATTACCACTTGTTCCAATCCATGGCACACACACTTTCTAAGCAGCACTTCAAAACGTGAAAAATAGGTCTTGGAATGTTTTGACTCAATACAAGAAAAGTTCTATTGGGACGGTATCCACAATTACCTGAAAGATGGGGAAATGTGAAGCTAGAGAATGGACATTACTTTGAATAAAGCAATTTAGATATTTCTCTTGAAATTACTGTGTTTTATTTGATCACAAAATCCACATTATTAATCGGTACGCCTGTAACTAAAAGGAAAGAAAGTACTTTCCTATAGAAGTTATTACACTTCTTGAGGAAAAACAGTCCTAAATTGTCAGCGATCATAATAAATGTTGTTGTGTTGTCTTATAAATACAACAAGTCTATGTGGGTTGCACTGAAAATCCAAACATTTGCTAAATATTTTCATTTATCTTTATTGTTTAAACTTTTAAACAAAAGTCCCCTTTCCTCCCAACAGATCTCCTGTCAGACCACTGGTCCTCTGAATCCATACAGTCTTCTGAATTCTGCTCGACTATGCCAACTGCCAGGGCAGGTTCCTTCTTAAATCCTGCCCATTGCCCTACCTGGGGCTGGACCTTCTTGGAGGCGGGTGGTAGACAGAGAAGCCATAAGAACTTGTGGGCGTATATAAGAAAGCCTTTATTGTAGAAGCCATATAGCTATCAGACAAAACAGTCCTTCATAGCAAAATCCCATACAGGTAGCCGCACATTGGCTAATAAACCAATACATCTTTCCCATAGAGCAGTAGTAGTCTCTGTACCCACAGCTATTATCTGAGCAGTTGCCTGTGTACTCACAGCCTTACATAGCAGCAGCACCTGAGCGCTCTGCCTTAGCAGCTTCTCTAGTTTCTCTAGCCTCTCCTCTTCTGCAGCTTCACACAGTAGCTACCTCTGAGCCTGCCTTTTCTCCCCAGATTCTCCTGTCTCCAGTATATGGGCTGGTTAACAACATGTATTATACCACTTAGACAAAAGAGACCAGTTGCCAACAGTGACGTCAATCCTTTGGCTTATAGAAGGGCATAGTGTACCATGTGTCCTTGCACCTGCATAGTCCTAGGACACCCTGATTAAGATTCCCATGCTCAGGGTGACCTTGGCTGTCTGGCATACTATCAACAAGGCCTCCACACTCTAATTAGTACTCTGGCATGGTTCCACACACCCACACACCACACACACACCATCTTCCCCACTGCTGTCCCATCCCCAAGCTTTCATACTAAATAATTTTTAAGAGATAGAAAGAATATACCAAACATCTAGGAGATATTACCTCTAGATGCTAAAGCATCGGGGATCATTTTAATTTCCTTCTTCATACTCTCCTATATCTATGAAAATTCTTGTAAAAATGTGTAGTATTCCTCGATTAGAGAAGCACCTATTAAATGTAAGTCTACATTGTCACTGCACAGCAGAGTGTATCACTTTAGAGCAGTGGTTCCCAACCATTTTTTTGGCCATCCCCCACATAAGCATCTCTAAAATCCTGATGCACACCCCTCCCCCAGTGACATATAATTCTTATTATTCAAAAAGTGAACTATTCACGTGGAAGAAGCCTAAAAGGCCATTAACTTGGTCTAAACAAGCTTCCAAAGAATGTGGCAGCCGTGAAAGATAAATAAAAGAACAAAAGACAGTTGAAGTACTGAGAAAGAAATCACTAAGAAATTGTTAAAAAAAAAAAAATATATATATATATATATATATATGAAGTGATATGAAAAAATAGCAAATGAAGTTTCAAAATATATAATAGAGAACTGAAAAGCATAAGTAAGTCACAGTACATATTTATATACTATATGAGGCCTCTAGAACCATAAGAAATGCAAAAAATTCAATGTTAATAACTCATTCTCAAATTGCCCCCCTGTGGGGCATGTGCCCCAAGTTGGGAACCACTGCTTTAGAGAGATGGAAGAAACATAAGGAAAGGCTACCTTGTTTTACTCAGCAGCTGGGTGGATGAGTTCTGGGGGTGGAACAATTCATAGTATTCAATAAAGATTAAGAAAGGGTAAGAAAGAGGTGGCCACAGAAAGGAGAATAAAATTTAAAAAGTAAGAATTACAAGGATACAACTACAGTAGTAGCAGATCAAAGTAGTGAGATAAAAATGTAAACACAACCCATTTTGGTGCACAAAAATAGTGTCTCTTTTTTTATACAAGACACATAATGAGTAACGCAAAACCAGTAACAAGGTAAGTTTTACCTTGCCACACATTAGCCAGCCCGCATGATCAGAACTCATCACAGTGTCCATCAAACAATGCCTCCACGCTGCCCCTAACTGCGGGGTTCCCAGCATCATTCCATGGACTGCAGGCTCCCTTCCACATCCTGATTCTGGTGGACTCACCTACATGTCAACAACGTGGGCAGCAGCCAAACTAGGATGACTCTTCTGCCCGTTGATCAGGTGTGGTCCCACAGGATAGTGATACAGTGAGTTTCCTCCTCGCGGCCCACTGTGTGCCTGAGGACCCTGTGAGTGCCAGGGTCTGGCCATTCAATCAAAGCTAATACAGAAACACCACTGCTAATGCTTTTTAAAAAAAACAAATGCAGCAACTGGGAGAGACTCGGCTCTCACAACTACTGATGAGGAAACAGCTGAGAAAGGCTGGTAGTCTGTCCAAAGTCACATGGCTAATCTGTAGCAGAGCAGGGGTGTTCATGGGCCCCTGGCTTCACATCGCTTTGCTCTACATCACAGCTCCTTTACGAGCCTGAATGGGTTGTTTTATCTTAATTATATTCTACTCAGGTTAAAAATCAGAAATGGCGTGGAATGTCTACCAAAAGACACCTAACCTTTCTGATTTATTTTTCATTTCTTTATCAAGTTGTCGATGTCTTACCAGAGAGCAAAATTAAAAAGAAACCCTTCACCTTCATATTGTCTCTCTCCAATGACATACGTAGGGATTTCCAGGCGCAGGTAAAAGCAGACTTAAGTATATCAAAGATTAAATAGTTACCCAAATAAAAAGCAGCCAGATTACACTAATAAAGGCCAGATTCAGATTTAATTGTAAGAGACAAGTGAAAAACTATTTGCCACTTCTTATTCTTTATATTCAGTTTATTCTCTCTAAACCGAACATCCCGCAGCACCACCAAGCCAGCCCATACTCTTCTTCCTCTGTCTGGTTTCCATTCCCAAGCCTTCCCTGGACTGCCCAGGGCTCTGCCTGCACAGAAGGGTAACACGGCACCACCTATGGAAGAGACAACTGCTCTCACCGCCTCTGTAATTCTACCTAACAGATAAGCTGAGGAAGGGAAGGGAAAAAAGACACACACTTTCCAAAGTTACTGTGGGATTTTGAAGGAGGGCTCTAACCCAGTCATCCTGTTATAGTCAGTTAAAGGCTAATAAGCATATGGGGATGCTAGTAAATAGAGTTTCAAGAACTAATGCCAAAATACTAAAATAAAAGACACTTTAACATACATATGAAATCTGTCAAGTAAATGTTCAGCTATCCCACTAATTATTTGAAAATAAAGTCTATGATTGGCCTGTATTGAATCTCTCCTCTAGACTTTCTTTATATTTTCTACTGAATTACATAGAACTTTATAAGAATTTGCTTTATAAGAATTTCAGGAGATTCTCCAAAACAATTTCCCTTTCCACAGCTATTTGCCAACCCTGAACCAAGACTCATCTTTTAATTATTAGACATGAGCATTTCTAAATGAGCTGCCTCCACCTCCTGCCACTATCTTCCTGAGCAGCTGTGCAGCAGGTGCAGCCTTCAAGTCCTCCAACCACCGCAGCCACTTCCCATTCCGGCAGCAGCTTCTCCTCCAACTCTCTAATCCCTACATACTTTCAGGAGTCAGCTCAGACATCACTTCCCTAAAGACCTCTTCTCAGACACGACCCTCTCTTATGCATTCTTTCTATAGTATCCCGTGTTTTCTCTTCTCAGCATCTATTGAAGTATGTTAAATAAATGAACAAAAAAGTGAATAAACATAGTTTTACTACTTTCTCTTTGTAGCAACATTTCTATTTATTTTATTTTTTATTATGCGCTGGCAAGCCGTGCCACAGAATGTGGCAAGGAATCTTCCCAAAGTTAATGCATATTCTTCCCAAAGTTAATGCAAGGATTTATCTCACATTAAAGACACATCTCCGATATCCATACTGTGATACACACCAGCTTTAGGGTCATTACCAGTATTAAAATATATATATATTCATACATATACATATACATATACATATATAATTTTTTAGAGCTTTTAACAAAAACTAAAGTTATTTGTAAGAGGTCATTTGAGGATTTAAATAATATTAAATGCACTGTGTATTTTTACATTTGAAGAAAGATACATGCTTCATAGGACATCCCTACAGGGGCATATGGACTACTTCTGCAAAATAGATGATTTCTTTTTGTATTCTCTGGGACTGGAGAAAACAGATGCATTGTTGGGGAGGGTGGGGAAGGGAACAGGATAACATGCCTGCGTGCCTGAAGCTTCTCGGGTTTCTGCTCCTTCCTCCCCCAGATCTCCTGCCTGCTTTGGGCCTCCAGGGAATTACTACAGCCAGAGAAGTCATGTGGAATAAAAAAGATCCAGGCTCTCCAAAACCTAACAAAGGAGACCCTTCCATGCAGCGGCCCCTGAAACTGAATAAAAAATAAAGTACAGGAAAGGACAGGAAACCAGCTGAGTTTCTTCCAAGCCAACAAGTGACACACAAAACTAAATTCTGTGACAAAATTAGTCTAAAGGTTGTGTCAAAAAGGAACTCTAATGTGGAATAATTTTTAATAATTATTAAAATATTAAACAAGAAAGAGAAATAGCTCTTTTTTTCTTCAACAACTTTTAGCAACTAACAACTAAAGATGTTAAAACTGCGATGCCTATATTCCAAAGGGCTCTTCGTCAAAGTGTAGCATTGCATTAGGAACACTCAGAGCACTCATTTAGCTACCCATTTATAAGTGACACTTGAAAAATGAACACCATGAAGCTTTCTAAAAATAGAGCAAATCAGCTTTGTTTTACTTGTCAGAGACATGCACAGCACATCCACCCACTGCTTGCTTTTCTAATTTAACTGCTAGAGTGGTGGGGAAACCAAAATGCACAAAGAACACACAGATAAAGACAAAATCCATCTCATAATCAGTATAAATAGCAATAGCTTCTACCCTATTGATGAATGAATAATTTTCATTATCTAGTCTCTGCCTACCATGTGCTAGCATTGAAGGGAATGCAGGACAAATATGGGGTGTATGGCCCATATTCCTAATTAGGAAGCTTTTCATCTAGTTGGAGGGGGAAAAAAAACTAATGGCGCATAGGCAAAAATCAAGGAAAAAATGGCACTCTGTAGGTGTTAAGTGGTATTGTAATTTATAAAAAAAAAAAGACCACTGTGATTTTGAAAATAAAGGTTTTTAAAAGGCAGCACAATCTGGGCTGAACCTTGAAAGTAAATAGGATTTAGACTGGAAAATATATAATACAATAAATAAATATGGAAGAGGGCAGTCCATGTCAGAATGTAAGGAGGAGAAACACAAGGTGTCCCCAAAATGTATACAGCTGATAGCTTACTTTGAAATGAAGTGCATTTTAATAAACACTGCCTTTATAATTATTCAAAGTGTTGTGTATACATTTTTAGGACACCCTATATAAGCAAATAAAATGTTGGGTGGGAAGTGGAGAGGTTGTCTGGAAGACATGAGGCTAAGGAAGGGACTGGCCTGTCTAAATAAGGTTCAGTGGGAAACAGTGGAGTAGACGCGGACTGTGAAAAACCTGGAAAATCACAACAGGTACTGCAAACAGTCCCGCTACACTTCACCAGGAAAAGCAGCAAGATCAGAGAGGTAGCACTGAAAGGAACCAGTGGAACAGGTGCTACTGCAAAGCACAACTCAGGGGTGCAAGAGATTATAGTTTATGTCTGTATAACTGAACTGAATTTATTTTAGGGCCCCCATTCCACTGAGTAGTAAAAACTAAATTTCAGTCAATTCAGGGTTAGATCAGCCTATTTCTCTTTCCTCTTCAACATGGAAAACTGACAAACTATTGCAGGTCCATCTAATTAGATAGCCCTTACAGCCATCTCCAACCATGCTGGGCTCAGGGGACCTCTATGCACTTCTCCAAGCTCTACTCTTTGGAGAAGAGTAAGAGCTGATTTGTAATCTTCTAGATCAATTTCCTTTATTTCTGAAACATCACTTCTAAAATTCAATAGTCAATAACTTGATACTTTTGTGGTATGGGATATGCTGTATTTATCTTTTCCTTAAACAAATAAGTCACAAAAAAATTGAAAGTAAAGTATAATTGAAAAAAAATTATAGTTTACTTTCAATTATTGTTTACTTACTCTCTCCCTCCTCCCTTTCCCTCCCCCTCCTGCCCTCCCTCCCTCTCTCTTTCTCTCTCTCTCTCTCTCTCTCACAAATATTCAACCATAAAAATAAGAGATCGCCAAATGAAAAACAGAGTAAGTATAATCATATACAACAGGGAGGGGCACTGGTTATTGTCTCAAACATTATATCAAACTAAGCAGGAGGTAAAGAGGCACTTAACAAGGGATGTTTGGGAATGGAAAATAAGTAGGTAGAAAGTGACAGAAATAAAGAATACTGAATAAGAAATGAAATGTAATCAACCCAGGATTTCCAGCTTTTAAATTTCAAGGCATTATAAAGATAGCCAGTTTAGAGTGGAAAAGGTTCTGAACTTGGTTCTGAATTATGTGCACATAAATTTTCCTAGTTCAAGGTGATGATTTAAAAACCTGCACAATAGGTTTTAGTCTTATGCTAGGAGTCAGTCCGATGAGCTGTTTCTCAGTAGTAGATTCACTATGATGGCTTTCAAATACTATAAGATTTCAAATAGCTATAGTTTTTTGAAAGAGAAAGCATAATTTAACTTTTCCTAAAAAAAATTTAAATTTTCAAACACTAAAATCTGTCTTCCCATTCACACTTCTCTTTTGTAGGAATACTTACATGGATTATTTATTCTTTGAAAAAAGTATTTACCTATAAAAAAAAAAAAGACAAGATGAACGGAGTGGTGTCTCAGCAGTATCTAGGCAACTGAAGCAAGACAGCCAACAATAAGGCTGACAGAAAAATGAGTATTGTCCCAGGTTCAGAGCCTACCAAGCCTAGAAGTAGATCCTGGCAACACATGGAACCCACAGAGGTACCTACTGCCACCTTACTAACTCTCCCCCTGGATGATAACCTGAAGAAATTAGTCAATTACAGTACGAGAGAACAAAAATCACTGGAATGACTGAGCATACAATGGGCACTATGGCATGCTATAGAGACAGGGGCTGGGAGCCCCTACTTAACTAGCTCAGCTTCAGTCAGATTAGCAAACTTCCAGGAGTGAAGAATGCGGTTAACAGAAAATAAATTCCTAATGAAAAACGTTTTAGGTTTATGTGTGCACACAAAAAACAGAACCTCAAAAATTCAGGCCATGTGGTTTGATCTTAATTCAGAGATCTATTTCCTCATTTCCAGTGAAAGTAATTATCCTAAAAATAAATGACTGGGATAAAAAATGGAAAATTAAAGATATGAAAACATAGTAGGTGGATTAAGAAATGTTAACCCTTCCCCTGCTCACCACCTTTTTAAGCCTTTCCTCACACCTGAACACTTTAGCGCATAAATGAAGGAAGAATGGTATATTTGAGTTCAATACCCAAAATCATATTTAAATCTATTCAATGAGAAGATATGTATCAAAACTACCTAAAACTCAAATAATTATTGGTGTACATTGAAGACAAATATTAGAACAAGATGCACTTCTATCTTTAAGGAGAAACTCCCAAGTCCATGAGAACAGAAACGGTAAATTCCATGTCTTTTTGGCTTTGGAGCTTCTTCTCACTAAATTGTCATCTAGACTTAAGATGTTTGGCTTTATTCCTGTCCTTCTTTCCAGTCCCAAATGGACAGGATTAAATGGCCAATTATTCCTGTGGGGTCTAGATACAAGGGTCAGAATGCTTGGCTCCTTATTGGTTCTGTAATCTAAAAACCCAGGAAAAGGCACAGCTCTTCAAATTATATATTTGTTAAAATATGAGGTTTAAATGCGTTCAGTCTCATTCATTTTCAAGATACCTCCTTATGGGTCTCTACTTTCTTTATTTCCCAATGTACTTCTCAACTTGTAACATACTACATATTATACTTATTACGCTCAATATATATTGTCTATCTCTCCATGCTAAAATGGAGGCTCGATGAAGGCAAGAATCTTCACTTTTTTACGTCAAAGAACACTGCTTAGTAAATATTAGTTGAATAAATGGATTTGTATAAGCTGTGCAAATCCTGACATGCTATAAGTCTGCCATTCTGAAGCAACAAAATCCACGTGGCTGCCACATCAAGTATGGGCACAGGGTGGACAGCAATAGCCTGGTCACTTTGGGCAAACACCATCACTGAATTTATAAAAGCTGAATCTTAATGTTTGGGAGGAATAATTCTAGGATAAATGGAACAGTGGCAGATATGTAGATTTGGGTCTCACTGGCATAAACTAAAAGCAAGTTGAAAAGTTCAGTCACCCTTGAAGAACTAAAATATGGGCATCTTTGATTAAGAAGGAACATCTTCTTAAAGCAGAGTTGGAGACGGTATGCACCATGCCAGAAATGAGTAAGAGTTGGAAGTCAGTGGCCTTAAGGTGATCAAGGGGAAGATGCAGGACAGTAAGAAAAGCATCACAACTCTGCTCCCCCTGGCTGTTTGCACTAGGAATGTAGACACCGATCCTTCCATGTTTAATATCTCCCTTTCTTTCTGCTTTTACCGCTCACCCTCAGTCTCTCATTCCCAGTGTTTTGTTATACCTGCTGGTCTTGCACACCGGATCTCTCATCCAGGCATATGCCCCACCCAGCAGGACCAGAACTTGTCATATGCAGAAAAACAAGCTGCCCTCTCCTGCCCACCAGCATGTGCCAAGCTCAGCAGTGGCCTGGCACACATAAATGAGCCCTGATGTGAACAGAGTGGTGCATGGACAGCCCCTAGAATTAATTGTTCCCTTCACACAGCCCTGGGCACACACTCAGAGGCTAAATGCTTTCAATGCATCCTGGATAAATCCCCTCAAAAAGTAGGAAAAAAACAAAACAAAACAGTTTTCTCTGTTGACTGCCTAAGCCTGGTGAAATTCAGCAATACCAGGGCTCTGACAGGAGGTTAAATAAAGGAATTAAATAGAGATCCAACTCATTTCTTTAAGCTCACTTGCTGTCTGAGTTCCAAAGACCTGGTGTCATAACCACTTGAAATGCAAACCAAGATGGGCCATCTTAGTCTCTGACCGTCTTCCACTTATAAGAGCCTATAACTCAATCAATACCAACTTTTCACCATCCACTGTATTACAAACAACTATTCTGACACGGTAAGGACAACTAAATAAAAAATATACACTTAAAGAACAAAACTAGAAAAAATATACAAGACGATTATAGAAAACAATTATGGTAGAAAACAGTGAAGTACTGAGTTGCATCTTGAAGGATTTAGGACACAGATACAGAAACAAGGAAGTTTTCAGACAGAGTGATGGCACGTGCGGAGAAGCAATGGCAGAGATGAACATGACACCTTGTTAAGACAGGGAAGACATTGGACTAGCTGGGAGCAGGGATCACTCACAGGAGCTATGGGTAATAATGTGGGTTGGTGTCCCTTCAGAGGAACTTGACTGGTATTGTGAGCAATGCAGAATGTTTATTAAAAACATTCAAACAAACAAACCAAAAAACAAAGGTGAACTGGTATTTCATTAAAATGTATTTGTTGGCCAGAGGTAGGTTGAACTAAAGTAGTTAATGAGTTAGGAAAGATATGTGGGTATAGATACAAAAATAATAAAAAGATTTATGTCCAAGGAATTTATAGTTCAGCAAAAAAAGAGATGTACACAATTCTTTATGATAAAAGGTGATAAAAAGTTATGAAGTTGCGTAACACATTAAGAGTACAAATGAGGCAGTGATTGCCTCTGTCATATATCATATGTGAGCTGATCCTTGATAGATAAGAAAGTCAAAATCATTAATCAAAGGCAAAAACTTGTAGAAGTGAATGACAGTTCTAGAAATAAGAAGTTGCTGGCCTCTGGCTGTCCTTTGATAAAGGGTGAAAAAAAATAAAGCTTGAGCCAGAAAATAAAGGTCTTTAAGGACCATGCTAAGGATCCTAGACTTGATACTGTAGCTAAGCACAAGGAAAATAACGTGGAGAGCCCTATAATAGCTTCTTGTCATGAAAAAGCAAAATTCAAAATTGCAAAACTTAAAGTATTCAACTAAAAATCATGTTTAAGTTAAATGAGTTTCAATTTCACTTTCCCATTTAAATCAAATGCTCTGTGTTCCCACAGCTTAATCTGGGATTTTTTTTGCAGGGGAGGGGGCGGTTGAGAGTTTAATGTGCATTTGAGTTCAGACAGTGCAATGAGGGCAGAGATGAGGCGCAGAAGAGAAGGTGTTGCTGGCTGTTGCACCTGCTGCGTGCTCCTGGTGTGGGTGATTAATCTGGAACTTAATGTCCACACAATGGTCTATTTTTACATGCATTATATACTTATTAAGTACAAAAAGAAGATCAGTTGGAAAAATAATGCAGTGGTTGAGTTATCTGTAATGAGAATCACTAGTGTATGGGTAATCACAGTGAACACAGGAGGGCTAAGAGGGGACAGAGAGGAAGAAGGAAGAAGCATCTGCTCTTATGAGAAGCCCCTTCCAAGGATGTGGGGAGGCACACTGACCCTTAGTGGGTTTGTAGAGTGGCACTGCAGTCCTGGCCAAAGGACGCCGCAATGGTTCAACAGGTTGTGGTTACAGTACCCAATCCCCTTCTTCGGTACACAAACCACGTTCATGTGACTGGCTTCCCAAAGAGTTTGGCATAACTGATTAATGCTGTCTCCCTTAAGTTCTTTTGCCATTAACTCCAACCAGCTCAAAGCCTGGAGAGAAGTTCCTCCCACAATCACAGCACCACAGAACCCGTGTCCTCTCTCCTTCAATCTCCCTTCTCTATCACCATTTGAGTTATATCATTAAAAACATTATCTTGTAAAAAAAAGAAGGAATTCTTACCATTTGCAACAGAATGGATGGAACTGGAAATCATTATGCTAAGTGAAATAAGCTAGTCAGAGAAAGATAAATATCACATGATCTCACTCATTTATGGAATATAATGAAAAACATAAACTGATGAACAAAAACAGATCCAGAGACAGGGAAACATCAATCAGACCATCAAACCTCAGAAGGAAGGTAGGGAAGGGTGGGGGTAAGGGGGAGAGATCAACCAAAGGACTTGAATGCATGCATATAAGCCTAACCAATGGACACAGACAACAGGGGGGTGAGGGCATGAGTGGGGGCGATGAGGAAGGAGGTTAATGGGGGAATAAGGACACATATGTAATCAATAAAGAAATTTTAAAAAAACATATCTGTCAAGATACCTACTTACCATGGTGATAAAAAGACAATATTACAGAAAAGAAAAATAAAACTGCTCTTCTTCTCTGATGGGCTAAAACATTTCTCAGTTTCCACCAGTTTCCCTAAAAGATTAGGGCATTCATCTCCAATATCTCAAAATAAGCCTGCAAATAGCTCAACCCTCTTTCCAAGACCAATACATGGTGCAAACCTCATCCTAATTGCTCTAATTACATGAAGAACATAATGAGATACAGCAGCAGATGGCTACAGATTACATTTGACAGACAAGAACTCGCCTCTCTCTCCTCTTACTAAAGAAACTTTGCCTTGTAAGAAAGATAAGTCATTTTGTTCTCAAAGTCATAGTCTTTAAATAAGATTATCCCACTTTTCTTTTTTTCTTCAATAATACCTTTCCTTTAAAAGAATTTACTCACTTCATGTAGGTTTCTGTGACTATATATAACAATAGATAAATCTGTACCTCTGCTGAACAAAAAATGCGCTCAGTTGCTTGTCAGTGTTTATACAGTTCTATACTTTCACAAACCTCACCTGTAATCTCAAAGATATGCTCTATCAAATACAGAATTGGGAGGAAGGTCTTTAATTAGGGCCTAACAACAAAAGTCTCTATCCCAACCACTGTCAGCCCCAGCTTTACACAAGAGATGGAGTGTCAAACTTCCAACCACCATGTCACATGTCACTTCAAATTCAATGTCCAGAAGTGAAGTCAATATCTTCCCCTTAAATATAGGTTTGTTTTCCCAACTTCTTTTGGATGGTTGATGATAAGAACATGCTCAAACCCTAACTCTTCTCATGCTGTGGTCTGTACTATCTATCAAACAGTAGTTTGTTTGTATTCAGGAAGTCCCCATCCCCCCCTCCAATCACCATCATCACCCTACTTCCCAATATGTCAAAAAAGGTACAGAACACCACTGCCATGACCTGGGACTCAAAAAATGCACCTGTGCCACTATTGGAATGGAGTGCAAGAAAGAACAAAGCTCCTAATACTAGTGAAACCAGACACAGAATCGTACCTTTTATCTCAGTCTGCAGACAGAGGGCATTCCGAAACTGGATCTAGGCAAACACCTCTTTCCCAAGTGGTGCTGCTCCCTTCATTTCTAAAATCAGTTCTATCTAGGTTATCCATGCAAACGAAAGTTCATACTGCCATGGTACTGTGCAATGGACCAGGAGAGAGACAACACTCACAGAAGAGTTCATACTCCCCGCTGCTCCCCACAAGGTAACATTCCAGTGTCAGTACCAGCACTTTCTATTCTCTGCAGAAAAAAAAACTGACTGAATTTTATCAGCTGCTCTGATGCAGCACTACACAGCCTTTACCTGTTAAAGGGCACATTTGTTTTCATGCTCATATTTTCTCAAAGGCAGGCATCCGGGTAAGATGATGTGAACATATGGGATGTCACCACAGATCCAGTAATGCCAGGAGCCAACTATTGTCTCACACATCAATTTCCATTAATAAAGGAAGGTGGACTCTGCACGGGCGACTCAGCTGGTTGGAGCATCGTCCCATATACCAAAAGGCTGTGGATTCGATCCCCAGCCGGGGCACATACTAGTATGCAATGGATCATTATTTCTCTCTCATGATGATGTTTTTCTCCTTCCCCCCCCTCTCTCTCTCTCCCCCCCTCTTCTCTTCTCTCTCTTTCCTCTCTCTCTAAATGAATAAATATATTGTTAGCCAAGGATACAGATAAACAAATAATTGACATTCATTTCCTTTGATCTCTAAGCTACCTTAAAATTTGATTTGTATTTTTCTTATACTTGATTCTAGCACATCTTTGCCCATCTTCATAATGACTTAACCTGAGAAATACATGTATTGAGAAATACATGAATATTTAAATATTGAAAAGAGGAAAATTATACAGAAAACATGTTGAGAAGTCTTATTTTCTTATGTCAACTGTCTAAAGATATTTGAAAACTTGTTTTCCAAGAGTAAAAGCCATTTTCCACTTTGTGTAGAATGCAGGGGAAGCACAGAAACTGTAAGGATAATGGTTGGCAACGTTTTGTCACTTGACCCTGTTTATAGGGATGGCCCATGCTTCCTCCTCACCCTCCACAAATTGTCCCCTGCCTTCCTCAAAATCCTAAATTGGAGCTCTCTTCTACCCCCTCTGATAAAACGTATTCCCCAATTCAGGATCTGATAAAATCATTCACTAAGGAAATTATCAGTTACTATTCCAGAACACAACTGTTTGACATTTAATAAGCTAGAAGAAGCTTAGAACAAATAATTTCTATTATAGGTTATAGGGCAAGAAAAGGAATAGCAAATAATTTTACCACCCAGACATGAATTTACATGAAACCCTTTCCAAAAAGAAACATTTATGTCCCAGTCTAAAACCTGTTTCTATTTCCTGAATAATATCCCTTTCTCTCTCCATCTTAGTATCTTCATTGAAAAGGCCTTTGGCTCATAGATGACATCTATCAGCTCCACCAGTTAGAATAAGTACATAACCTCAACCCAACTGCAGGAAAATGCAGCCTTGGTTGGGCTCTAAAGAGGAACATGAAACAGGACTAGGTGAACAGGTAGCACTGTCTTTGTTGCAACGAGCTGACTACTATATGCCTAATTAACTAGCAGGCACCTGGAAATTTTTATATGTATGAACAGTTGTAGTACCCATGACCACTCCATGAGATAGATATTATTATTATCACTTCATTATACAAACAAGGAAATTGAGGTCTAAAAGAAGTTAAGTAACTTACATAAGCTAAAAAGTGTCCTAACAGGGATTCAAATCGAAGCAATAGGCTCCCAAATATACTATATCATCATGATCCTCAATATGCAAGACACGATGTGAGGAACTGGTAGGGATATTGGTCTTCAAGTATTTGTCGAGCAATAGCATGAAAGGATTTACATGGACTCTATAAAGCTTGAAAGGACAAATAAGAGGTAGTACTGAGGGGAAATTTTAAGTGAAACAGAGTATATTTGAGTGGCTATTATAAGCCAGGCATTATTCTAGCTGCTACATTCTAGATGATACCTCATCTAAGCATCACAATATTCCCACAAGTGGGTATTGTTATTCCAGTAACACACGTGAGAAAAACAGATTAAGAGAGATTTAGTAACTTGACGAGGATAACATGAAGAACCAGGGCTTAAACCCAAATCAATCTGACATCCAAGTCTATGCAATTTTCCACTGTATTTCCTTGCTATTCAATATATACAAATCCCAATCACATGGGAAAGAAATGTAACTCCATTTTATAATTTTCTTTCTGTAACTAAACTTAATTTTGGTCCTAAGCCCCTATTTAGCTGAGACAGAAATATAATCTTTGCATTTTTGCCCTCCTCCAGAATTCATCAAACCCTCCTAGCAGTGCCAATATCTCTCAGCTCCTTAGCTGACTCTCCTTCCTCAACTAGTCCATAAAATACTTTTCCTTCATGAATTTAGCTTTATACTCTGGCCAAGCCTTTGTAATTTCCAGAATTCAAAAACCAGACTCTTGCCTCTTCTTTGCATTCTGTTGAGGTGTCACTTTCCTCCCGATTTCCAGATAAAGTAAAACTATCAGAGGGCAACAGGAACTACAGGGAACACAAAGCACATTGGTTAATTTATCACGGTTATCACCGGTTACATAAAGAAGGTCTCTTGACAATTAAAGCCGCTAAAAATGAAATGAGCTGTATGACACAGTGAACTTTCCAGCACAACAAGTATTTAAGGAAAGGATGGTTGGTCATGTAGCTAGAGCAATGAGGAGATTTAACAGGTATATGGGGAAGGAGGGGATGACTGGACCTAGAATATTTTCTAAAGGAGGAGAGGAAGAGGACAAGGAGGAGGGGGAGGAGGAAGAGCAAGGGGAAGAAGAGAAGTTAAAGACAGACAACCCTATAATTTCAAAAAAGCCAGGGCAGACAGAAGAGGGTAGAGAAGGAACAGGTTAGCACAAACCTCAATACTGACAGGATCATTAAAAAAATATGTATAAACCACAAAGGAATAAAATAACACCCAAGAATATGATTTCCTAAGGTCCCCAGAAATAAGATAAAAGTCTGTCCTCCTTGCTGAGAAAAGGGAAGGGAATAGTAAGGGGAAAGGTGAATGTGTGGAAGATTATCCAACAAATTCTGAGTTCTAAGAACTCTGCCACTGAAGACTGCCACTCAGGGACACCTCGATTGTGATCTAAATCTGCAGAGCCTCCAGGAGGGAGAAGGCAGGGTATGCCAAGTGACAAGACAAATAGCCAGCATGTATCCCTCTTAGAGCCTAGGAAATGCATCCTGACTTTTCTAATAATATTTTCTAAACTTTTGTCAGAGAGCTAATGATAAAACAATAATAATAATAATAATAATACATTTCTTTGAAGAACTCCCAGAGGCTTCACAAGATATGCTGAGCCACATTAATATGCAGCATGGAGTTACATACAGTATCACATTAAAATTCAAGACCCTTCAAAATTCAATCTTACTTAATTTTAAAGCAGTATTTCAAGCCAAAAGGCACAATGGGAATTGAGAGAAAAGGGAGAAGATAACAATATTCTGTCTCTATCAAGGAAAGAACTAAGGTAAAAGGGGAGAGAAGTGGAGGGGAATCTTTTGAACATTTTTAATAACTTCATTTGTGGTATATTATAAATTTCTGTCCCCATCACAATGTAAGAACAAAGAACCATTTTACTTGCTTCCTATTACTTCAATCAACATTAAGGTAAAAAGCTACATTTCTAGCTCTGACCTTCCATTTAAGCCCTACACCCTAGGTTGCATTGCTTGTTGGTTTTCCAAGGAAACCACAGCTCAGAGAGGGTAATACATTCTCCCAACGTTACATGGCTGGAAAGTGGATCAGTCAAATATTGTAATACATGTTTTATATGAACTCAATAGTCCTCACATAAGAGAGAGAACACAGAAATTAAATGGCAAAAAAAGGCAATGCAAAGAATTTTTAAAAGAAAATGTTCTAAGTTCTCTGGTCTCAGTTTTCTCCACATTTCTCATCAGAATAGGTGATTCTAGGTACTGGGGTCATTCTAAGACCACAGTTGTTGCCTAGAACACTGTGTTAAGAATGGTTAAGGCTAAAGGTTCAGTAAACAACATTAATTAGTTTCATTCCACTAGACATCCATCTACTAAACTCCTAACCCCAGTGAACCATCTCACAAACACTTGGACCAGGGCACTGTGGTTAGAGGCTCAGTTTTAACCCATCACCACCGTGACAAATACTCAAAGCACTAACCTTCCTAATGGGGCTTGCACATCTTGGTATATAAGAACCATTATAGTCAGGCTCAAGGCTCAACTCAGCAAACTAGAGAAATTCACCTCAGAAGATGAGGAATTCCCTCCTCCAGGAAATGGGTGAGGACCAGCTGCCTTCACTACTCATCCACACACTAGGTAGGGGTTGCCCTGGGGCAAGTTGTGGGTACTGAGGACTGTGGGCTCAGTGTAAGACTGCAAGCTCAGGAGCCAGGACTATATCTTAGTATATCCTAATGCCCCCGCTTCTGCAAGTCCTGCATGGTAGTGTGGTGTCACAAAACATGCTTGGCCCACTCAGCGGAGGTAGTCCAGCCCCAATAAAGATTGCATCGGCTGCTTCACAATGTTTGGAGTTCATCATCCAGAGAACTAAAAGAGTTACAATTCAGGAACACCAGGCAGAGAGCCCAACAGCAGCAGCCTTGAAAAAGACAAGGAAGAAAAAAATGTAGCAGCAACTCACTGGGCATGTGACTTGGGCCTCTTGGCAGGCTGCCTGTGGGGCTGGATGGCCTGTGGACAGAGAAATCACATCGTTCTCTCCACTGCCAAAGGCCAAGAAGACCCAGACAGAGGAATACCAAGTCAGATCCTTCATCAAGCTAATAATCAATGAGATCTTCATAGGAGAACAATGAATGAATAACCACAATGCGCATCTGTTTTACAAGGCATGTGACCCATCAGCATGACTCTAACTGGGTTTTATGACTTCTACAACCTGAAGCAGTAATATATTAATGGGGTATCGAATATGCAGCCAATGCAAGGTTTCTCACCTGGTAGGCAGATTGCTAGACAAAACTCTGAAGCAAAAAACAAAGGACAGAGTTCAGCTTAACAAGTCAACTGACATTAAAAGCATACGCATCGAGACATGGGCCAACAGCAGCTAATACAAAGATGAATAAGATGTCTTTGAAGAGATACAATACACTGGGGGAGGGGGAAAAGGCAGAGGGAGTGTCAATATAATATGGCAATTGCTGGAATAGTATGTATATCTTAGTATATGATCACCTGCCAGTGTTAAAAGATCAAAAGCAAACAGGTAAGCATCGACCCCCATGAGGACCAAAGGGAAGAGTTAGGAAACCACCTAGAGATCACCACATCTAGATTTTCTAATGGAGACATACAGGGAGTGTGACTTGATTCGTGCAGATTTTCAATCAGCAGGAAGGCCAGGGCTGGTACTCACTCGGGTTTCCAGTGTTTCTACCATCACAGCACAGTGCTCCAGAAGGCAGCACGGGCAAGTTTCCTGCCTCAAAAGCTAAGTGAGTGAACACACTTTCAAACATGCAGAGTCTGAAGACAAACTGACTAATGACTGTGCCTGGGGACAGAGGGAGGGGTGTGAGGGCTGGATGTCCTCCAGGATGGGAGAGCTGGAGGACAGAATGGCATTTGCAAGTGTATGTCAGTAGCCAGAAAAATTAAAAGTATTTCTTCTGCAATTGGCAGCAAACATTCCCAAAACAACTGTTTGCTAGAAGGTTGCTTCGGTGGTGTTACTAGTTCTGTACTCCTTCCCTATCAGAGAGCTATTTCATCGCTTGTGCTAAGAGTGAGGAAATGTCTTGCATGCAGATTTCTTAGAGAGTACTGAAATTAAGGCATAGAAGAATCCAAGATGGCAGCATAGGTAAACACCTACACTGCTGCCTACACAACAATTCTAAAACTACAACTAAAAGAACGGACATCATCCAGAACCACAGGAAAGCTGGCTGAGTGGAAATTCTACAACTAGAACGAAAGAGAGGGGCTCACAGAGACCCAGAAGAGCTGCAAAAAGCTGAGGTACCGAGACACAGGCATGGAGAGAGCGGGTGCCAGAGTGCCTGGCTGGCTTTCTCTGGTGGGAGGGAGACGGAGACTCTCAAAGGCATTGAACCCCTTATTCTACGACACTAAACCCATATCCAGCCGAAACCCATACGAGGAGAGTTTGGACTGTGAAAAGGGAGAAGTGCACGGAAATTTAGGGGACTCGCAAAAGATCAGAAGTCTGGTGGCACGCACGGCACTGCGCACAGAGGACCGACTGCTGATTGTGCCGCTGGCTTTCACGAGTGGGCAGGAGACAGACCCTCCCAACTGTGCCACTTCTAACTTCACTAAACCCCAGTTTCGGGCGAAACCCTGGGGACCCAGACTCATATGGTCCCAGAGCACAGGGGAGCCAGAGGGGCAGCAGTCTAGAGGCACTGTGAGAGAGCACGCGCTTGCACAGGGACCGCTCCAGAGAATACCCAGTCACATGAGACTCAGAGGCCATGGAGGGCGGGGCCGACTGCAAGGCAAAGCAGTCCGTTAAGCCCTGAAACTCCACCCACCCCAAGCTCAACAGAGAGGCTTTTGCAGTTTTGCAAGTCTGGTATCATAAGACTGAATCCAACACAGAAGTTCTCCCGGCATAGTGAAAATGCCGAGACAAAGGAAGAGATCACAAACAAAAGAAATGGAGGAAAACAAACGACTGGATATAGAGTTCAAAACCACACTTATAAGGTTTTTCAAGAATATCCTAGAAAAGTTAGATAAAGTTAGCGAGACCCAAGAGGAGATGAAAAAGAACCAACTAGAGATGGAAAAGATCCAACTAGAGATGGAAAAGGACCAACTAGAGATGAAAAAGGACCAACTAGAGATGGAAAAGGACTAACTAGAGATGAAAAAGGACCAACTAAAAATTAAAAATACACTGACTGAAATAAAAAATATTATACAGAGTCCTAACAGCAGACTAGAGGAAGGCAAGAATCAAGTCAAAAATTTGAAATATAAAGAAGCAGAAAACACTCAACTGGAAAAGCAAGAAGAGAAAAGAATCCAAAAATGTGAAGATAATGTAAAAAGCCTCTGGAACAGCTTCAAGCGTACTAACATCAGAATTGTGGGGGTGCCAGAGGAAGAGAGAGAACAAGATACTGAAAACCTATTTAAAGAAATAATGACTGAAAACTTCCCACATCTGATAAAAGAAATAGACTTACAAGTCCAAGAAGCACACAGAACCCCATATAAAAGGAATCCAAAGAGGACTACACCAAGACACATCATAATTAAAATACCAAGAGCAAAAGACAAAGAGAGAATATTAAAAGCAGCAAGAGAAAAACAGTTCATTACCTACAAGGGAGCACCCATACGACTGTCAGCTGATTTCTCAACAGAAACGATGCAGGCCAGAAGGGAATGGCAAGAAATATTCAACGTGATGAATAGCAAGAACCTACAACCAAGAATACTCTATCCAGCAAAGCTATCATTCAGAATTGAAGGGCAGATAAAGAGCTTCACAGAGAAGAAAAAGCTAAAGGAGTTCATCAACTCCAAACCAGTATTATATGAAATGCTGGAAGGTACTCTTTTAGAAGAGGAAGAAGAAAAAAGTAAAAGATAAAAAATTATGAACAACAAATACATTATCTATCAACAAGTGAATCTAAATATTAAGTGAATTAAAAATTTGATCAACAGAATAAACTGGTGAATATAATAGAATCAGGAGCACAGAAAGGGAGTGGGCTGATAATTCTCAGGGGGAAAGGGGTAAGGGGTGTACAGGGAGAGACTGGACAAAAATCATACAGCTATGGATGAGGTCTACGGGAGGGAGGTAAGGGGTAGAGGGAAGAATGGGAGTGGGCTGGAGGGGAGCTATGGAGGGGAAAAAAGAGAAACAAATGTAATAATCTGAATAATAAAGATTTAATTAAAAAAGAACTTAAGGCATATTACAACATAATTAATTAAGTCTACTTCAGAGTGTGTTTGCAAACTCTTCCTCTAGCAGAACTTCACTATGGTCTCGTTCAAATAATAAGCACATAAACTAATATAAAGTTCTACCCAAGTTACTTTACAAACAGAAACACAAGCCATTTGCAATTATAAGGTAATGAAAACCAATGCTACACTTAATTCATTCAAAAACACATTTGCTGACCATTTCTGGGTCATGCACTATTTTAAGACCTTATTTTTTAGGAGAAGATGAGACAAAAGTTGAGAAGCTAGACAAAGAAAAGCATAAGATGAATAAGATAGATAATACACAGCCCCTATCCAGTGAGAAAAGCAAATATTTCTCTCCAGGAAATGGGTGAGGACTAGCTGCCTTCACATTGCACACATGCACACCCTAGGTTGGGGTTGCCTTGGGGCAAGTTGATTAAAATAAATATAAAGCTGATCCATGTTATAAAGCAGTGCCACTCCAAATGTGGCCCATGGACCAGTGGATCAATGCCACTATTAATCCATAAGAAGAAAACTAAGTTCAGAAACTGAGAGTAAACATCTAGGAACCTTTAGAGTAATTTAGTAATAACTTTAGATCTGTTGAATCTAACAATTTGAGGTTTCTACACTGTATTTTGTGTGTATCTATTACACTTCATTTTTCCAGTATTTCATTTTTACTATATTTTACAAAATTATCAATCCACAACATTTGAGAAGCAATGCAATAAAGTGCTATAACAGAAGTACTCTATACTATATTATACTATACTGTGCTAGTGCAGATAAGAAATGGCTTGTGCGATCAAAGAGGGGCTCCAGAGTGGAGATAACCTTTGAGCTGCAAAGGATTAGTCAGAGATAGTGAGAAGTGAAAGGCGCCCCACATAGAGGACAAGCATCTGCAAGAGCCTGTATCATAAATGAAGATGGTATGTTTACAGCATAAATTTGAGGCACAGTAATAAACAGTAAAAGGGCAGAAAGTTAAGCTACAAAGTGATTCAGAGACTTGTATGACTACAGTTTTGGCTTTTGGCTTTACCCAAAAACTAGAGGGAACCACTGGGTAGTTTCATAATTAGAAGGATGTGTTTACATTTTCATTAAAGTTATTCAGCAGTGTTGTGGTAGGTAGATTGAAGGGAGAGAGACCAGCAGGAAAAACAGAGTCCACTTATGAACACAATGGAATAATCTATGGGAAACAGGCAAAAGTGAATGGCTGGGAAAAAAAATTTAAAGGCAGGAATATGTAATATTCCTTACTTATCAATATGAATCGTAATCTAATTAGATAGCTGTTCACTTAATTCAATAAGTGGCCTGATTAGTAAGTAAGTATAAGAATGATGAGTGGGTTACTATGAAACAGAAGACATATCAGAGTAAAATGGGACATTCTAGAAAGAAAATGTGAAGGTCCTGTAAATGTTGTGTGGTAAGGGTGTTGCTGAGAGAGATATCTGGGATGAAATGTGAAATTCTAGAATGATATCGGGCTTTAATAATCTAAGTAGATTCATGTGTGTGTGATGAAAAAAGGAGTTGTAACCAGCACATTTCCTTTGCACATTCTATGTACACAGCAGTAATTTAAACACTATGGGAGACACAATGGGGAATAAGAACAGTCCTTTACTAGCCCAGGGCAACTCAGGGTCTCTTGAGACCCCCTAGTAGTTAGTTCTGTACCACAGCAGGCCTGAGGTACTTACTTCAACAAATACCAAGCCAAGATTCATTTTCAATCGAGAGAATTCTATGGGTTCAGAGAATCACTAAAGAGCAAGTGTGTGCATGCATGTGCGTGTGCATGTGTGGAGTTGGTGGACATGGAAAGAAGGCTTCTTTGCTAAAAGAAATGAATATTCTCTAAAATGTCCACAAGAAAAATTTGAAGCCCTCTCAAACGCCCATCTCCAAGGTCACACACAATTTTCGCCTATCTGACCCATGGATCTGACTTTCTGAATCTGATCCTGGAGCTATAGCCAGTCCGCAGGCTCTCCCACTTACAGTAATTCCAGGGCTACCTTGAGATTAAAGGAAAATGTAGAAGCTCAAGAAACGGCACCAGAGTTAAACTACTGAGTCAACCAGCTCCTCTGGAATCACGCAGTCTCCATGGAAAGGGTAGCCCTCCCAAATCTAATGCACACTCCACAGTAATCCAGAAATCTACTCTCTTCCTTAGAGTAGAGATCACAGGCTTCGTGAGTACCTAAAACCTAGTGATTCTTAAGAGAAAGCAATAAGGATGGGGAATGTAGGACAAAGTGTATACCATTTTTCATGAATCATTTTTAAACAAAAGCCTGTCATTAAATATAGTCAGAAACAATTCAAATATAGCTCCATCATGGATGTTCGAACCCACAACTAACACCTACAGGAAACTCCAGTTAGCTTAATGCTATTGTTGTGGGTCAGGCCCAATATCTCTGCTATGGGGATCTGATTGTGTTTTACTAGGTGTTCACAGTAAGTGCCAACTACATTTCAAGGCACATGATTTTACCAAAATCTACAATAGGCTTAATTTTATAGCAATTCTACTTCATTATTTATAGTCATGAACATGGACAAATGATGTCTTTTGTATCTCTACAGCAGTTATTTACACAAGTAAAATTCAGCAGTTAGCCTGCTAATTTAATCTAATTATTTCACAAGTATACTAGATTAAATATTAAAAAGTTCAATTTACCTAAAGCATAAGCACTTTATCTAAGATCATCAACTGCTGCTTGATTTTCCTTTATAAAAACGCTAGAGGCCTGGTGCACGAAATTTGTGCACTTGAGATGGGGGCCCTCAATGCGCGGAGACCTGATGTAAGGGCCAGGACTTGGTGTTAGGCGCGGGAGGCCAGGTGGCTGACCACAACCAGCTGTCCGGGCCGGGACTTGCCTGTACCCTCTTGCAGTCCATGAGCCTTCAGGAGATGTCCAACTGAAGGCTTAGGCTGCAGCACTTACCAGCCATAAGCCCAGCTTCTGGCTGAGGGATACTCCCCCTGTGGGAGTACACTGACAAACCAGGGGGCAGCTCCTGTGTTAAGTGTCTACCCCTGGTGATCAATGCATGTCTAGCAACTGGTCGTTCTGCCATTCGGTCAATTTGCATATTAGTCTTTTATTATATAGTACTAAAGGCCCAGTGTACAAAATTCATGCAAGGGGAGTGGGGTGTGTCCCTCAGTCCAGCCTGCATCCTCTCCAATCTGGGACCCCCTAAGAGATGTCCAACTGCCTATTTAGGCCCGATCCCAGTGGGATCGGGCCTAAACGGGCAGTAGGACATCCCTCTCACAATCCAGGACTGCTGGCTCCCAACCGCTCACCTGTCTGCCTGCCTGATTGCCTCTCACCGCTTCTGCCTACCAGCCTGACCACCCCCTAACTACTCCCCTGTCAGCCTGACAAATGCCTAACTGCTCCCCTGCCAGCCCAACTGCCCCTAACTGCCCTCCCATACAGGCCTGATCACCCCAACTGCCCTCCTCTCCTTGCCCAGGTAACCCCTAACTGCCCTCCCTTGCCATCCTGGTCACCCCTAATTGTCCTCTCCTGCAGACCTGGTCACCCACAACTGCCCTCTCCTGCAGGCCTGATCCTTCCCGACTGCCCTCCCCTACTGGCCCGGTCACCCCTAATTGCCCTTCGCTGCAGCCTGGTCCCCCCCCAACTTCCCTCCCCTGCAGCCCTGGTCCCCCCAAATGCCTTCCTCTTCAGGCCTGGTCCCCCCCATAACTGCCCTCCCCTGCAGGCCTGGTCTCTCCCAACCGCCCTCCCCAACAATCCAGGACACCAAACCTTCTCGATCATCTCCCACGCTGCTCTGGGGTAGCCCAAGACACCAAGCCTTCCCACCCATTCACTCACATCCTTCCTCCTCCTCCCGCTCTCTACAGGCTCTATGGCTCCAGCAGCACCGCCATATTGCATATTCCCTCCTTATTGGCTGTCAGCATGGACATCTTTATCACAAGGTAACAGTTAATTTGCATGTTACTCTTTTATTAGATAGGATAATATGGCCTATTTCTTTGTAAAATGACATTGGATATAAGATAAATATTCACATAAAAGGGAAGAGAATATAAAACTATCTCCTAGCATTAACTGCAAATTTTATTAGAAAATGAACAAAGTCTCAATTAGTGCCTACCCGTCTGTAAGACACTGTTGGGAAACAATGGAAATCAAAAAGATCCACAAGGTCTGGAAAAGATAGAGAACAGAATCGCTTAATACCAACAGTATATGGAGGTGAGAGAGGAGAAGCTCTCCATTCAAAGTCCCCAAGACCCTCTACAAGCCCCGTACAATGCACTCTCATGGAAAGTGATGAATAAGCTTCATTGATAATGGCTACTACGTCACGCCTGGCTGAACATTCAGTCCACAGACAGAAGGCTTCTTGTATTTGCTCAAATCAACCATAGGAAAGTTTTAGCAGAAAGACTGTTATATTCAAATGGAAATCAGTACTTTCCAGCAAGAATGGACAATTAGCAATTCCTCAAAATGGCACTAAGAGGAAGAGCAGGGAAATGTACCAGAAATGATCACAAACAACCTATATTCCAAAATGGGAAATAAGTAATGAAGACTACTATTGTTAGCATTTGGAAAAAGTCACATAGCAGATATAAACCTAGATGCTGTGGGTGTCCCAGTTATCAACCCACACTGGTAGATGGTACCCAAAAATCCCCCCTGTAGTAAATATCTAATTAAATGCAAATGTAAATCATAGTCTAAGATTCTAGCACAAGGTTTTGATGGTGTTTCTTGAACATTTACTTTAAAAGTACAAAGCCTATTTTTACATCATTTGAATCTATGTTAAGCCTGTTTTCACCAGATTAACAGAGATTTGCAAGTACCTCTCCAACATTCACAGGACAAATAGTCATAATCCTCACTCTTATCTCCAAATGCACACATACACTATCTTGGCCTACCTGACCTACAGGTATAGCTTTCTAAGTCTGATCCTGGGGCTATAATAAGTCTGCTCTCCAATAAATTACAAAGATTCCATGGTCACCTTGAGAGTGAAGAAAAATATTCAAGGAAAAAAGAGATTCAATAAATTGGGCCAGAGTTAAGCAATGATTTCTTAGATATTATACTAAAAGCACAAGTGATGAAAGAAAAAATTAACCAATTAAATTTGATCAAAATTAAAATGTTTGGGCTTTAAATGATACCATCAAGAAAATGAAAAAAATAACCAAAGAATGAAAAAAGATATTTGTAAATCATATGTCTAATAAGGAATTTGTATCCAACATCTACAAGGAAATCATTAAATTTAATAACAAGAAGACAACCAAATTTTAAAAAATAAACAAGGGGTGTGAATAAGACATTTCTCCAAAGAAAACATACAAATGGTCAATAAGCATGTGAAAAGATGCTTAGCACTATTTGCTATTAGAAAAAAATACAAAAGCATAATGAGATACCATTTTAAACCCACTAGAACGGCTACAATTAAAAAATGACAATAAGTGTTGAGAAGGATGTGAAGAAATAAGGAACCCTCACACACAGCTGGGAAAAATGTAAAATGTTGCAACTATTTTGGAAAATAGTTTGCAGTTAAACAGAAAGTCACCACAAGACACAGCAAGTCCACTCCTGGGATGCCAAGGAAAACTAAAATTTATGCCCACACATATATATTCATTGAAATATTCATGAAGGCCAAAATGTGGAACTAACTCAAATGTCTGTCAATTGATGACTTTTCTAAAGACATTTCAGCTTAATAATTCCCAAGACGGACGGCTGCCTCTCCCTCCCAAACCTGGTATATGGCACAGAATGAGGCTGGTGCTTGAGCCAGAAACCTGGAATCATCTATTTTCTCTCTCCCCACATCCATTACCAAGAGTCACTGATTCTAACTCCAAAATTCCTTTCACCTATCCACCACTCCTCTCTATTCTCACTGCCACTACTCTAGTTTATGCCACTACTATCTCGCTCTTTGATCTCTCCAACAGCCTCTTAATCAGTCCCCTTGCCACTGTTCTTGACTCACTCCAATCCATTCTATACCCAGGGAAGATCTTTTTGAAGCAGAGTGGAGAACCTTTTTTTCTGCCAAAGGCCATTTGGATATCTATAACATTGTTCATGGGCCATTCAAAATTATCAACTTAAACATTAGCCTACCATATTTTTGCAAATATTTAATTAACTCACACCTAGTGCCTTAGCAGGACCAGACCAAAGGATATCATGGGTTTTATATGGCCCATGAACCAGACATTCCCCACCCCTATTTTAACGTGTAAAGCTCTTCAAATAGATTCTTATTTCACTTAAAGTCTAAAGACATGGAACACATCCTGAGTTAGGTACCTCAGGACACTCAGTGCCTAATGTCTACTACATTGAAAGAAGAAAAGAGAAAGGATCAGGTGTGAGGCAAAACAGTAAAATGGTGTGACATTTATGAGTTCAGCTACAGGCCTGATGGGTGTGAGGAGTCTATGGGACATCCAAGTAGAGTTACCCTACTGGCAACAGGCAATATGGTCCTGGATCCTAACTGACATTTGGCTTCGAGACTAACATAAGTAGAGTCATCTATGGTAAATGGGACTAAGACTATTTTAGATAATCATGAACCAAGTTAATAAAGCTGGAAGCAAGCTCAGCTTCTTAGAAAAGATTAAAGCGTCTCTCTAATCTGAAATTTTGAGGCTCTGGGTCACGTCTAGTTTAGCATTTCAAGTACAACAGAAACCACTGCTCCAGCACTGGGTCTGTGGTAGGATCTTCCCAAGGAGCAATTTGGTAGAAAATGATTCGGCCACTTCTTCAAACTATTTATACAAAACCTCTGCTCTCTGATATCCTCACCAATTTCCAAATGACTTCTCCACTAGTTAATCATAAATTGTTTCTGATTCTCTGTCAGTTAAGAGCCAGCAGTCCTGGATTGTGAGAGGGTTATCCAACTGCCGGTTTAGGCCCAATCCTAAACGAGCAGTTGAACATCCCCCAAGGGGTCCCAGATTGGAGATAGTGCAGGCTGGGCTGAGAGGACCCCATCTTCCCCCCCTCCCTGCCGTACATAAATTTCATGCACCGGGCCTCTAGTTATATAGATAAAAAAGCTAACACCTGTCAGATATTAATTTGATAACATTATTCAGTGAATCAGTGTGGCCTGGAATCATGACAACCTTCCATCCAGAAGAATACAAATCATTGGTTAAAAAAACTAAAGCAAGCAAGATGAACCCTATTCAAGATTACTCCAGGTATCCATAAAAGAAAATGAAAGACCCACATTTATAATCCGAAATGAAGGCCAATGGGAATATAGCAACACATAATCCAAAGCATATTTCAGCCTGCTTTGGAATATGTTCTTGCACTTTATGAATCCCTGAACATCTAGACCCAATAATAAAGTTCCACTGTGAAATCTTTTCAGGATAGTTTTCCCTTTTTCCCCTTATATTCCTCCGTTGGACACGTGTCTGCAGGGCACAGCCTAAATCTGAGTGCTGAAAGATCCTGCACAGAAACTGAAGGGATAGTCAGAGAAGAAAGGGAAACAGGGAAATAAGAAGTAAGGGGTTTCTCAGAGGAGGCATCAGTCAACAGTGCTAAATGCTACCTATGCACCTATGTTCCCCTGCAGACCTCTTTTCATAAACTTTTTGTCATTCTAAATAAGTCTCTGAAGTTTTCCTAAATAAGGGCTTAACCTCCTTTACAAATAAACATGCTCATCTGAGCATGAAGAGCATATATTCCTTAATCTACTTGTAATCTACTATGTCCTATCTCTTAAACTATACATTCTACAAGCGAACCTACAAGCTCAGAGTAAAATATTTAAAATCCTACTGAAGCTTCTCCTCATCCAAAACCTTCTTCCATACACTCTTTCAAACACCCACATAACTAGAAAAATTAATATAATTATATGTGAGGACTTTAAATATAGGACCAATAGGAATAAACAGATTTAAAAAAATTAGTTTGTTTACACTCTTAGCCTCTCCAAGAATTTTCAATCCCAAATAATTAGATTTCATAGACTTCTTTGTGTCACTTTTTACTGTTTTGTCACACCATTTTTCAACTACCTCACAAACTGAAGAAAACAAGGTACTATAAGAGACCTAAGATCTACCTTGAAGTATATAATACCTAGATTTCAAAGTTCAGAGACAATTTAAAAAGTAAAATAATATTTTACTAGTCAGAAAACGTAAGATACTATTTTGATATAATTTGAGTATTAATTTAGTAAAATCAGTAAGCAGAATGGCAAGAGGAGCAGGAAAAGTAATGAGTAAATGAGGGAAAGAAAAGATGGAAGAAAAACACAAAAAGGTAGAGGAGAGGCAATAAAATGAGAAGTCACTCCATAGGCTGCCCTTTGGAGCTCTGTGCTCTAAAGTATAGTTTCCTTTCCTCCACACCCCTATTTCAAGGCAGAGGACATCCCTGCATGGAGCATAGAGTATACCCAAGAAAAGAGCTTCTGCTGGCATAGTGGTGAGCATGAGGTTAGAGATTCAACAAGGATTCCTCAGCAGCCTTGTTTAAAAGGATCCTATGTAATAAAAGGGTAATATGCACATCGACCAAACAACGGAATGACGGGTCTTTATGACATTAGGGGGCAGATGCTCAACGCAGGAGCTTCTCCCTGTGGTCAATGTGCTCCCACAGGGGGAGCGCCGCTCAGCCACAAGCTGGGCTTATGGCTGGTGAGTGCAGCGGAGGTGATGGGAGCCTCTCCCGCCTCCATGGCAGCACTAAGGATGTCTGACTGCGGCTTAGGCCTGCTCCCCACGGACATGAAATTCTGTTTTAAAAACTCAGTCCATGTTTCTGGCAGACTCTCAAAGCATGTATGCATGGGACAGACCAAAAATTAGTGTAAACTGTGACATGAGCCATCACCCATCATGGCCACAGCATGTGAAGACTAAATCTCCAATAAAATAATTCCTTGTGCTTATGGCAGGAAAAAAAAAAAAACCATGATCCAAAAAAACAAAGGCCACCAGAGAGAGAGAAACCCTGCAAAAAAGAAAGGCAGAGAAACCAAAATTTTGTGAAAATACTGAACAAGTCTCTGGTTGACCTCTGAACCACAAATGTACAGGACCAACCCAAGACAGCCTGACATGAGATTGGAGCTACCACTACCACAGGCATGACAATTAAAAGGGCTGCTTAAAAGAATAAAAATATCAACATACTTCAGAGCAAGATAACAGAAACAGTCCCTCTACAACATAACATCCACAATGTCAAGAATATAATCTAAAATTATCCCACATTTTAAAAAAAAGGCTAAGAAAATCTAATCCATTCCCAAAGAAAAGGGCAACTGACCAGATGCTAACTTCAATATAAGGCAAATACTGATATTATCAGACAAGAATTTTAAATTACTTACAACAACTATATTCAATAAAGAAAAAAAAGTACACTTCTGAGGCCCTGGCCGGGAAGCTGAATTGGTTGGAGCATCATCCCAATACGCCAAGATTGTGGGTTCAATCCTTGGTCAGGGCACATACAAGAGTGAACTAATGGCTGAAACTGGTTTGGCTCAGGGGATAGAGCATCGGCCTGCAGACTGAAGGGTCTCGGGTTCAATTCCGGTCAAGGGCAGGTACCTTGGTTGCGGGCACATCCCCAGTGGAGGATGTGCAGGAGGCAGCTGATCGATGTTTCTAATTCTCTATCCTACTCCCTCCCCCTCTGTAGAAAATCAATAAAATACATTAAAAAAAAAAGAGTAAACAAATGAATGCCCAAATATGTGGGACAACAAGTTGATGCTTCTCTCTCTCCCTCCCTCCCTCTCTCTCTTTCTAAAATGAATATGTAAATTTAAAGATGTTTAAGTACATTTCTAATGAATGAAATCTTAAAAAACAGCATAAAATAAAATTTTAGAACTGGAAAAATCTGAAATTTAAAAAGTCACTGGTTAAGCTTAAAAGTAGAATGGGGGAAGGAGGGTAAATTGATGAACTTGACGCCACAGTAATAGAAATCACCCAAACTGAAAAAGAGAGAAGGAAAAGATTTTAAAAATCTAAGGGGTATATGTGCCAATTTCAAAATGTTAGGATACAGTAATTATACTCAAAAAAAAAAAGGAGAATAATGAGGGCTGATAAAAATAGTTGAAGATAAATGACCACAAACTCCCAAAATCTGGTGAATGGCACAAATGTACATATTTAAGAAGTTTAGCAAAATGCAAACAGGAAAAATTCAGAGGACACTACACCTAGGAATGTCATAGTCAAAATGTGTTTTTTTTTTAACTAAGAGAAAATCTTGAAAGCAGTCAGATAAAATGAAGCATTACATATACAGGATAAATAATTCCAATGTAGATATTGTTCAACTGTCCTCTGGCTTCTGTGGATGGGATGAGATAAGATGATTAAAATGGTAATCATTTTAATGTCCAAAGCCACAGAAGCCAGAGGACAGTTGAACAATATCTTCATATTAACAACAACAAAAAAAACACAACTGTCAACTTAGAAATACTATATTCATCAAAAATACCCTTGAACAATAAAAGAGAAACAAGGCCATGTTCAGGTAAAGAACCAAAAGAAAATTTATTATGAGAAGACCTGCATAATATGATTTGCTAAAGGAAGTTCTTCAGGCTGAAAGGAAATAACGTCAGAGGAAAATATGAATCTTCATGAATGAATCTTCATTCAGAAATAGTTATTATCTAGGTACATCAAAATGATATCTATTTCTTAACTTCTTTAAAATAAATATAACCATTTGACACACATTGTCTTTTGCGTTTATAATAGATGTAGGATAAGACATAAGACAGCAATCATATAAAGGAAAGTGTGACTTATGTAAATGAACTCCTATGTTTTTGCAAGATGTCTATATTTTGTGTGAAATGGTATTATACCTAAATATACCATGAGAAGTTAAGGATGCATTTTATAATCTCTAGAGCAATCACCAATAATAATAATAATAATAATAATAATAATAATAACAACAACAACAATGTAAGAAGAAATAATAGCTTACAAGTCCATGAATAATTAACAGAATATATTAAAAACCTGTACATGTTATCTGCAAGAGATGTGTATTAAATATAAAGACACAGATAAACAGAAAAGAAATGGATGGGAAGAGATAAGATTATTAAAATGGTAACTATACAAAGTCTGAAAGAATTATAATAAAAATCATGAGTAAAATTAAAGACAAGAGTAAAATCAAACAAAAAGTGGAACAATTCATAATGATAAAGAGTTAACTCAATCATAAACATATATTATCCTAATAACATACCCTTCAAAGCACATGAATCAAAAATTGACAAACAAAAGAGAGACAAAGCAATTCTAGAAGATTTTAACATCCCTCTCTCAGCAACTGATACACACTGGACAACAAATAATAATGAAAAAAGAGGATCAGAACAACACTATTACCTTGACCTCCAATAACCACAGAATATGAATTATTTTCAAGTGCATGTTATGCATTCACCAAGAGAGAGTTTGTATTTTCCAGTAAAACAAGTTCCAATCAACTTAAAAGGAATGACATCATACAGATTATGCTCTCTGACTAAAATGAATTAAGTTGGAAATCAATAACAATAACATGTTTATGGAAACTCCCAAGTGATTAAAAATTAAATATAACACTTTTAAGAAAGCTGTGGATAAAAGTAGAAAATCACAATGGAAGTTAGAAAACATTTAGCCCTGGTCGGGTAGTTCAGCTGGTTAAATGTCATTCCAATATACCAAGGTTGTGGGTTTCATTCCTGGTCAGAGCACATACATGAGGCAACCAATAAAGGCATAAATAAGTGGAACAATAAATCAATATTTCTCTCTCTCAATTCAATATATAAGAAAACATTCTGAACTGATTTCACAAATTAAAAACCACAACATATCAAAATGCACATGATGCAAGAAAAAGTGTTTACTTAGAAACTTATAGCTGTACATGCTTATCCTATACAGTGGTACCTCGAGATACAAGTTTAATTCGTTCCGTAACCTTGAGCCGCGGTAAACTGGTGGGTCTTGTGCAGCCGGCCGATCCACGAGATTACTCCTATCTCAAATGTTGCTCATATTTCAAAGCAAAAATCGCTCGCTCGATGGCTCGTATCTCAAAAGTATCGTATGTTAGGGCACTTGTATCTCGAGATACCACTGATAAAGAGGTAATATGCAAATTGACCCTCACACCCTTCCACAAGATGGCTGCCCCCATGTGGTCAAAGATGGCCACTACAAGATGGCCGGCAGGGGAGGGTAGTTGTGGGCAATTAGGCCAGCAGGGGAAGACAATTAGGGGCAACCAGGCCAGCAGGGGAGGGAAGTTGGGGGGGACCAGAACTGCAGGGGAGGGCAGTTGGGGGTTACCAGGCCAGCAGGGGAATCAGTTGGGAGCAACTGGGCCAGCAGGGGAGCAGTTAGGCATTGATCAGGCTGGCAGGGAAATGGTTAGAGGGCGATCAGGCTGGCAGGCTGGCAGGCAGGCAAGCGGTTGGGAGACAGCAGTCCCGGATTGTGAAGGGACTGTGGGATTGAACCTAAACTGGCAGTTGGACAGGGATCGGTCCTAAACCAGCAGTCGGACATCCCCCGAAGGATCCCAGATTGGAGAGGGTACAGGCTGAGCTGAGGGACAACAACCCCCCCTGCACAAATTTCATGCCCTGGGCCTCTAGCATTATAATAAAAAATGTCTAGCCTAGCCAGTCTGTCTCAGTGATTGATCATGGACCCATGCACCAAAAGGTCACTGGTTCCATTCCAGGTCAGGACACATGCCCAGGTTGCAGGCTCAATCTCCAGCAGGGAATGTACAGTAGGGAATGTTGATGTATCTCACTAATGTTTCTCTTTCACTCTCTCTCTCTCAAATCAATAAAATATATTTTTTAACAAAGTTCTAAAATCAGTGACTTACATTTCCACTGAAAGAATCTAGAAAAAGAAGAGCAAAAACAAATTACATAGAGGGGAAAAATAATAAAGATAAGAAGTAATTCAATGAGGGAAAACAGCATCTTTTAAAAAGAATACTGAATATTTGCATTTTAAAAATGAACATTTATCCTTACCTCAAACATATAAAAAAAAAACTAATTCAAAGTTAATCACTGACTTAAAAAGTGAAAGCTAAAACTATAAATCTCCTATATGAAAACGTCTGAAACTTTTTGATAGACACAATTTCTTAGGAAAAAGCACAAACCATAAAGGAAAAGAAAAAAATATAGTGGATTTTCCAAAATTGAAAAGATCAAACATTTGTTCTTCAAAAGGCATCATTAATAAAGTGAAAAGGCAACCCACAGAATGGCAGAAAATATTCACAATACAGATATCTGATGAAAAAAATTATATTCATAATATAGAAATAACTCTTATAACTCAATTATATGACAAACAACTAAGTTTTCTTAAATTAGCAATATTGTGAACAAAAACTTCACCAAAGAAATTATATGAATAGCCACCAAGCACATGTAGAGATGCTAAACATCACTATTGAGGAAAACAGTAGTCCCAAAGGTGGAAACAACTCATGTTTTCAATTGGGGAATGGAAAAACAAGCTGAAGTATATCCATACAAAGCAGTTCCATGCCACAAGAAAAAGCCAAAGACTTCTGATAAATGCAGCAACATGAATGAATTTCAAAATCATTACATTGAGTGAAGCTAGGCAAAAACAGTACATGTTTGTATAATCCCATTTACAAAAATCCTGTAAAATGCAAAGTAACACAGTAGCAGCAGGTAGGTCAGGGAATGGGAGTCTGTCTGTGTAAGGATGCAGGAGGCAGTTCTCTGAGCAGTTTCTGGGCCTGATCTCCCAATGCCTTCCTTTATTGGTCCTGAGTCTGAGAGGTCTGTTCCCATCAACCTGCAGACCAGGCTCGGGCTTAGCTATTCACCTCTCAAGAAGAGATTGGCAGCCAGAGTGACCGGTACAAAATGAGACACATACTCTTTAGGTAGCAAAGAAATGTTTCATATCTTGATTGTAGTGGTGTATTCATGGATATATACACTGTCATCTAATTTTATATTTTAAATGGATGCATATTTTTATACTTCAACTGAACCTAATCAAAGTGGGTTTTTTTAAATCATTAGTACCTACCAAAAGGCGCCTTTTTCTGTGGTTATAAATTGTTAGACTAGTCATAGTTAATACAACATCTTACCACCTTCCACAAAAATCATGGTGTCAGAAAAAGCTATAATTATATCAGTTAAACTAAAAAATAAATCCTGTTTTATTTCCATACCAAAATTACCCTAAATAAACGGAACACTAATTTTGAAAAACAATTTCCTGTGGAGGGTGGCAGGGAAGGTATAGTTGAAAGGGGTTGCTAACTTAGTTTAACGTACTTCTACTGGGAGTCTAGGGGAGGGGTCGACAAACTCATTAGTCAACAGAGCCAAATATCAACAGCACAAGGATTGAAATTTCGTTTGAGAACCAAATTTTTTAAATTTAAACATCTTCTAACGCCACTTCTTCAAAACAGACTCGCCCAGGCCGTGGAATTTTGTTTAAGAGCCACACTGAAGGGGCCAGAGAGCTGCATGTGGTTCGTGAGCCAGTTTGCCGACCACTGGTCTAGGGTAAGAGAGAGAATAGGGGAATAATGTGCTGTCCCCCTCTCCAGGATTGTGGGAGAGGATCCTTCCAGGGAACAAGATACAACTTAATCAAAATTTCTGAAGAGTCTTGAGGCCAAGAGATCTGCAGATTCTTGAGGGCCTCTAAGAAATGTGGAGAAACTGTCAAACTATCAGTGGTCAGTCTCTCAGGACAAATTCAAGAAAGGAGAAGCTAAAAAGGTCTGCCATTCTCAGAGTATTCATGATGACATTTCCCAAAACTCTTAGAAATTCCCAAATGAGAGCTACCCTATGATTTTGCATGCTTTATTTAACATATTCAGAATTATACATTCCCTCCCTCTCCCCCCAGAAAAGGTTGTTTGGCTTAGTTTGTGCTCAGATGGGTACTGTTTAACTAAAATTGAATTTCTTCTGTTGCCACACTATCTAGATTTCAAAGGTCTGACCTGGTCACCAACACTAGACCTAGAAAAGAGACACAAATGGCTAGATTTCAATCTCAATGCAACACTAATAGCCTTTTGATTATTCCTATATATCCATATATTAATGAAACTCACACAAGTTTAACATTTCCTTCTTACATTTCCCCTATCCTGAGAAGAGAATATTCTTCTTTACCAGTTTTCTCCACTCCTTTTGGAGCAGGAGGGAGGGCAGGGAGGGGCTGAAGCAGTAATTATGCCTAGTTTTTTGAAAGACCATTGATAATGTCTCTCCTCTTAGACTTACACTTAATTCAACATTTATGAGGAACCTCACATGATCTTTAACTAGAACAAAAGCAGCTTAACTGATTTCCTTGCCTCCCTCTTGGTCCACTTCTTCCTCAGTGCTGCAAAGTCAGATTGCTAAAAGAGCAAAGTTGAGCAAGTGATTCCTCTTTAACACCCTTGGAAAGCTTCCCACACACAGCTCACCATTTAAAGTCCAGATCCCTGGTGCTTGCCTATCCTTCTGAGCCCATCTCCAGCCTCTAGTCCTTTTGAGCCCTTACCCTCCAGTCATGCAGAACTACTTGCAGCTCCCAGACTATTTTATGCCTCTATAACTGTGCTTAACTGCTCTCTTTGTTCACAAATGCTGGATCTCTCACTTCCTCTCCCTTCCCCATTATCGCCTTGCTTCCTGAACTCCCACCCTTCCCCTAGGATGAAGCATCCATACCTGTTTCTGCCCTCACTTTGCAAACTTACCATTCCTCTTCCTTTAGTGATGGACTTACAGATCGTTTTCTGCTTTCCCACCTGCAACTCTGGAATAAAGGTGGTTCTAGCAACATATTCATGTAACATAAAATGTGATTCCCCACACAAATCACACTCGGATGGGAGCTGATGGGTACATTCAAACCTCCTCACTTGTTTGGATATTGCTTTTTTATGTCCTTTGATCTCCTCAACTTAACTTTAAGATACAGCAGAGAAATAGGATTTTCTAACAGGGACAGGATGACCATAAATAATTTGTCCAGTGAATTTTATTAACTGAATATAAAAGACTGTATTGGTTATTTTGGCAATGTTTATTAAATATCTACTGTGTGCCAGACACTGTTTTACTCTAGAGACACAACACAGGACAAGATAATTTTATAGATACAGGTAATTTATAGAAACAATAAAACTTTATAACTGAAAGACACATCAGAGACCAAGTTCAGACCACCCATTTTATGGCATATGGCCAAGGAAGTTTCTTGCCCAAATTCACCCAGCTAGTTAATTGCAAAGGTAAGATACAAGAGATTTCTCATCTAATGTCTCTTTCCTATCCCTTTCTCTCAGTTTGGAGGAATTTTGGATGAAGACACAGATTAAACATTATTTTGGTTTACAATACCATATAAATCTCAACATTTCAAAGTCATGTTCATCTACATGTAAAAAGAGGCATGACACTGCATTTTCAGAAAGAAAAACAGTGACATAAAAAAATATATAAAGGGAATGAAATAACAGAGACCCAGAAGTGGGAGCTGAAATTTCATCTAAGTCAGCAGATGACATCTATTTGCACTCGTTAGCGCTGCCTGGCATGTGCTACACCACCCCCTCGGGTAATTTACATTTTTTTAAAGCATGTATTTCTAAATTTAGGAAGTCAGGATAATCAGGGTGGAAAAGCCCATCTGCTTGATGCTCACTCCAGCTGCTACAGATTCTGAAATGAAATCTGAGTATTTTCTTGTCTGTTTCACCTTACCCAGTCTGGAATACAAGGACATGACAGAAGCCTTTATGAAAGTGACTAAGGGCAGGGTATCCAATGTGTATTTTTCCTGGCACACACAACACCTCCATTGTGCTTAACCTACCCTTCCACAACTACACAAGCACACGCATGACCTACACACAACTGTGGGCACTCACAGTATAAGCACATGGGTCTTGTGTAGTATTTTGTTAGGGCGGTATGGGGATGGACACAAAGAGACCCTAGAAAGAGATGATTTTTTACTCTATGGAGGTTTAAATTAAGCTTGAACAAGAGAGAAAAGGTAACTTAAATATTGCTTAGCTGTTTATGTCCCTTCTCTTATTGGAAAGAGCATTTACTAGGATTCTGGTCCAGACTTTGCCACTTATATGCTTTGTAGTTTTGAAAAGATTGTTTTACCTCCCTGGGTTACTTATTATATAACATAAGTAATAGAGGCAGGAAGGGAAGGAAGACAGAGTTGAGTAAAGAAGAGAAAGCAGAAGACTGAAGATGTTTTCTGGATCTCAGTCTTCAACTGCATGGCAGCTGTACACATTTTCACATACAAATAAAAAGCCACTATAAATGCGAGTTTTCCCCCTCTGGTTTGAAATGGTCAACATTTACACCCGGAAGCAAATCCATAAATATTTATTTGTAAACCTTTCAATGTACCTCTAAAGTATATCTGTTATATATGAAAGTTAACTCAATATTTAGTAGACTCTAGAACAATATAGAACTACTTTTTAAATAAACACAATTCAAACAGAATAATTTTACATTTCTAACGTACAAAACTAAGTTAAATGAAAAAGGGAACAAACATTCTCTAGGATGACATCTATTACTGGTGATAAACATCCAGTGTAATTGTTGATAAAGTCCCAAAAAGATAAGTACAAAAGCTCATCCAGAGAAATAAACTATTTCTGGGCCCATAAACTCTTCCTGAGTACTTTTCTTGTGTTAGATACTGTGATTGATAAGCAATACTGAGCAATGACTGTCCCAGACAAAATTGTTAAAGTTATTACTGCTCTTCAGAGTAGGGAGTCACTCAGTTAGACATAAAACCATAATACTAACCAGAGTCAGCTCCCATTTCAGTGTTAAGAACCAGCTTGCTGAACCCCAACCTTGAGTGTCTCAGAGACAGAGACCCAGCACAGACTGGAACGCAGATGCAACCACCTGACCCTGTGACTTCCTAGAAACCACTATGTAGCCGAAGAACACAAACAAAAACCAAAGGGTTGTAAAGCTTTAAAAAGGAGGCTTACGTTGTTAACATAATTTCTTTCTAAATCAATTACATTATTACTAGCCTACCACTGTTTTATAGGTGAATAAACACTTTAAAAAGAACCAGGGATTCAAAAAAGAAATATTAGTGTGATCTTATTTGTTACTGCCTTTGGTGTTTTTAGCCTGTTTTTAGTCTATTTTTGCCTCTGCTATATCCCAGTGCCCATCACAAAGTAGGAACTCACTCAATATTTAGTGAATGAGCAATTATTTTAAAAATTAATTTTATAATAACAAGGGCTGAGGAGAAGAATGAGTTAAGTCTCTTACTATGTAGCAGGTTTATTAAGGCCACCTCTTTATAAACCAGCCACTCAGTCGGATGTTGCCTGCCTCACTTTCCAGATGGAGAAAAAAAATTTCAAAGGTGAAACAATACTCTGACCAAAGAAGAGAAGAAAACATATGACTACATGGTGTACCTAGGTGATCAGGGTTACAGGTGCAAAACTCTCCCTCCTCTGAGACACAGAGACAGAGAGATAGAGAGAAACAGAGAGGAGAGAAAGGACAAACAGTCTGAGACTAGCCAGAAAGGCTGAGCAAGTAAGGTTAGCGACAGGTAAGCAGCAGCCCATGAAGAGAACAGGCACAAACAGAAAATGTACCTGGCTGACTCGGAGCCAGGCAAAAGGCACAGAGGGTGTCCCACTGGGCTGCAAGAGTCCAGGAGGGGTGGTGGGAGGGATGGGGGCTCTCAGGGGTGAGGGTACAGGGCTCCTCAGAGCCAGGAAAACTGGGGGAACCAGTATGGTATGGTTCATGTGTTCAAAATTTCTCAAAGTAAAAACTGCCTAGAAATAATACAGTACAAGCAAATAATGGCATGAACATTTCTGACAAAGATGATGGCCATTTAGGGTAATTTATCAGTCAAACTGTCATTCCTAAATTTTTTAAAAATAATCTTTAGAAATCTAAAAGGAAAAGCTGATTCTCACCAGAAGGAAGAGAACACTGTACATACAGGGTTTTTATTGACTATGCAGGAAAATGTTTAGAATGCTGAAGCCAATAGTTCAATGTGTACAGATTACAAGCATAATAAGAGTTTCAAATGAGTTACCATAGCTACGAAAAGATAATTTTGAGGAAACTAAAGAAGAGATGTCATTAGGGGCAGTTTTCAAAGAGCTGAAATAATAACTATGATATCCAAATTTAACTTCCTAACAGGAACTAGCGGATGCTCCTTTCCATGTGACAGCTTCTGATAGCATCCCCACCCCCACGGTCCCCAATTTAGTATAGCCGGCCTCCTCTGCCCTACACTAAAACCTACTCAGCTGTTGTAAGACTCAGGGTCCCCACCTGCTCCATAAAGTCTCTCTGAGCTCCAGCTGCACTTGTAGCCTGAGCTATAAATAATTATCACTTATTATTTATGAAACTAATATCTAGTAAGCACTGGCCATGTACCAATGCAAAAGGCGAGGAAGGGAGACAAACGTTAAAGAAGTGAGTGTGTAGGTTTCAGTAAACAGAGATGGGCTAATGTCTGAACTACTTTCAATGGAGTCAGAGAAGGAAAAAAGCCAACCCAGGGAGACCACCTGGAAGGTGACATTCAGCATTCTTTCCAAGGCCCAGGGGGAAAAAAAAGAGGAAGAAGGAGGATTTCAAGTTGAAACAATAGTATTTTCTTTTCTCTTTTTCCTGAAGCAGGAAGGAGGTGGATTTGGAAACCACAGGATCTGAGCTATGACCTTATTTATATGAACATCAATCTCCTAGTTTATAAAATGGAAATAATGCAAATGTATGGTGAAGATCAATAATACAATGTATATTGAAAAATTGGTACCTCGTAAGCATTCAAATAATGTTTCCTCCCTCGAAAAGTTAAAACTCAATGAAGGCAGGAAGGGAGTTTTGTTCTTCTATCTCCTTTCTAACACAAACGCCAGGCACAATTTTTGAGAAATATATTAATTTTTAATCATTCCCTTTCAAACTTAATAATATATAAATACTCTAACACTCCTACATATTCTATAAAAAATAAAATTTTAGCCCTAGCCAGTTAGGCTCAGTGGATAGAGTGTCTGCCTGCAGACTAAGGGGTCCCAGGTTCGATTTCAGACAAGGGCACATGCCCAGGTAGCAGGCTGCATCCCCAGTAGGAGGCATGCAGGAGGTAGCCAAATGACTCTCATCATTGATGTTTCTCTCTCTCTCTCTCTCCCTCTCCCTTCCTCTCTGAAGTCAACAAGAATATATTTAAAAAATAAAAATAAGTAAATGAAATTTTAAACTCTCTTATGGCTGGTGCTCACGCACACCAAATACTTAAGGCACAGAAAGCAGGAGCACTGAGAGAGAGAGAAACATTTTTAAGATTGATATCTGATATATCTGGACAAAAGATTAGTCTTCTTGAAGGAAAAAGCACAACTGTGTTGCACTGACTTACCCTTTATAGTTTGTCTCATTTTGAGTTCCACAGGAGGGGGCACCATAATCTTTTTATACTTAGGATTCTAAAGGTCTTTAAAGCCCAGCTCACGGATCATACAAAGCTTCCCAAAATCTTTTTTAGTTAGGCCCTAGAATAGAGACAAAACCACCACCAAACTAAATATAGCTTCAAAGAGAAAAAGCAATCCACTTACTGGTTGTGTGAGCCTGACATAGTATTAGGCACTCTATATATTATCTTACGTAATCTTCCAACACTTAACTCAAAGTGTTGAAATCACTGAACTCCACAAGCACAATCAATTTCCTCACTTGGAAATAGAGCTAATGTTCATCTACCTCACAGGCTTGTCTTAAGGATTAATGAGTTAAACACACATAAAATGCCTAGGCAATGCATGACATGTGCTGGGTGGCCAATAATGGAAGCTCTGCTCTTAATAGAAATTTGACATCCAGACTAGAAACTTGTGACACCAAAAGCAGAAGAGTGTGTGACTTATAAAAGCACCGAGAGTGGTGGCACCAGCAGAACTGAAGCTTGGCAGAGCTGGCAGTGGAGGCAGGGTGGCTTGGCTTGCCAACCTTTGGCACATGTGCCCAGGGCCTATTCAACTCCAGTGTTCCAAGCTGTTTAACCACATTCAGTTCACTGTGGGCACCTCTGTCAAAAAAGCCTGCCAAATCCATGTATTTCTTAAAAACACTCCAAGTGATCAAATGAATAAAGAGGTTTTTCTTGAAAGAAAAGATCATTTACTATGATTAACAATGCACTGGAGTACAGTTCTTGCAATTGCTTACACACTGGCTGCCATATAGATATAACAGCTTAAGTTAAAAACCAGGACAGAGCTTAAGACTGGTGTGGCCCGATGAGGACTCTAGGTTCTGTGGAACTGGCCATGCATCTCAATAGAATGTTTTCAAAAGGAAAACAATAAGTACATTTACATTTTTTTTCTTAATAAATAAGCATAGTCAAAGAAGCAGACTCTATTTTCTCTCAAGCTGATATGATCTTCTTACTAGTTCTTTCTTCCCATCAACCTCACCCCAAAACCACAGGGCTGGCAGGGGAAGGAGGGAGAACTGAATTCAGTCCTATCTAGTCATCTAAGGCTTATCCAATAATTGAACAGCCTCTTGAAGGAAACTTATAGATGTCTCTATGGATGATTCAGATAAATGATCAGTCTTTCACTTAGTCCCCCTTGTCCTGCTTTTCTTCAAAAGGATAGCTGACAACATGAAGGGGAGAATCCTCAAACTATCCCAAGGCAGAAGTGAAGACAGGTGATCTCATATCCAAATAAAGTTTTTTGAGTCTACATTGCCACTGCTAAACCTACCTTAACTGGCTACACCCAGATTGGTAACTAGTAGGGTACAACTGTTGTCTGTGGGGATGTTCTATCCTGTGGTGGCGGTGGTGGTGTTGAATGGGAAATAGTGGTATGTGCCAGTTCCCATCCCTGTACAGTCGTTCTGATCATTTGTCTCTGATCTCAAAATTCCTGCATGTGTGGACTAGGTTCTAACCTCAGACTTCTATCAGTCTTTCTCACTAGGAAACACAAGCACTACTAGGTCCTTACACACAGAACGTAGGCCCTGAGGAACCAGGAGTACCGCCTTGGACACTACTTGCTTTCTGCAACTGCCTCCATACCATCACTCTAGCACATGTTAAAAGTGGCCAGCTCTTAACAGCCTGCAGACCCCAACAACCATACTACCTAGGGAAAGGGCATGCCTTGGTCAAAATAACAATGAAAATTGATCAAGATACCACATTTTATTCATGCCATTAATGCAACACATTATGTACCATAATGAGCTGAATCATGTTTCTCTTTTTTTAATAAATCTTTATTAATCATATTATTACAATTGTTCCTCTTCTTTTTCCCCATAGCTCCCCTCCACCCAACCCCCCCACTCTGCCCTTATCTCCTCCCACATTGTCCTCATCCATAGGTGTATGATTTTTGTCCAGTCTCTCCCTGCACCCCCCTCATGCCTTTCTCCCTGAGAATTGTCAGTCCACTCCCTTTCTATGCCCCTGATTCTATTATATTCACCAGTTTATTCTGTTCATCAGATATTTAATTTACTTGATTTTTAGGTTCACTTGTTGATAGATATGTATTTGTTGTTTATAATTTTTATCTTTACCTTTTTCTTCTTCTTCCTCCTCCTCTTAAAGAGTATCTTTCAGCATTTCATATAATACTAGTTTGGTGGTGGTGAACTTCCTTAGCTTTTTCTTATCTGTGAAGCTTTTTATCTGCCCTTCAATTCTGAATGATAGCTTTGCTGGGTAGAGTATTCTTGGTTGTAGGTTCTTGCTATTCATCACTTTGAATATTTTTTGCCACTCCCATTTGGACTGCATAGTTTCTGTCGAGAAATCAGCTGATAATCATATGGGTGCTCCCTCTTTTAATATTCTCCTACTGCTTTTAATATTCTCTTTGTCTTTTGCTCTTGATATTTTAATTATGATGTGTTTTGGTGTGGTCCTCTTTGGATTCCTTTTGTTTGGGGTTCTGTGAGCTTCCTGGACTTATAAGTCTATTTCTTTCACAAGGTGGGGGAAGTTTTCAGTCATTATTTCTTCAAATAGGTTTTTAGTATCTTGCTCTCTCTCTTCTTCTGGCATCTCCATAATTCTGATGTTGGTACACTTAAAGTTGTCCCAGAGACTCCTTATACTATCTTCAAATTTTTGGATTCTTTTTGCTTTTTGCTTTTCCCATATGAGTCTGGGTCCCCAGGGTCTCTCCCGAAACTGGGGTTCAGTGCAGTCAGAAGTGGAGTTCAGTGCAGTTGGGAGGCTCTGTCTCTTGCCCACTAGAGAAAGCCAGCGGCACAATCAGCAGTCCATCCTCTCTGCACGCAGTGGTATGCACGCCCACAGACCTCTGTCCTTTCTCAGCTCCCCCAAATCTCCGTGCACTCCTCCCTTTTCATGACAGTCTAGACTCTGCCCTTTATGAGTCTCGCCCGGAACTGGGGTTCAGTGCAATAGGATAGGGGTTCAGTGAAGTGGGGAGTCTCTGTCTCCCTCCCACCAGAGGCAACCAACCAGGCACTCCACCACCCGCTCTTTCCACATGCGTGTTGCTGTACCTCAGCTCTTTGCAGTTCTTCTGAATCTCTGTAAGTCCCTCTCTTTCCTTCTAGTTGTAGAATTTCCACTCATCCAGATTTCCTATGGTTCTGGATGGTGTCCGTTCTGTCTTCTAGTTGTAGTTTTGAAATTGTTGTGCAAGGCAGCAGTCTAGGTGTTCACCTATGCCGCCATCTTGGTTTCTCCTCTGTGTTTGTCTTCTAGACTAAAGCATGAAGTCTGAAAGATTGGCCCCTACACTTTTTTCATCATTCTATCCCCAGATGCCTGGAGTATAATAAATCCTCTATTTTTTCCTTAAAAACTGCTTAGTACAGAACAAATACAGGTGTTTTGCCTCATTGGCTAGGATAGAGACCAAATAGACAGTGAACAAAGCCACTACCTGGCTATATCTTCTTCCACATAACAATTTTTTATCTACATTTCTATTTCCTCACATGATTCTGACAACTTTTCCACAATTACTCCTCACATGATTATAAATCTTCTAATTTATACAACTGACCAAATAGTAACTATAGTTATAATTGTAAAACATATTTACAACTATAAAGTATAACTATATTACACATGTATTAAGGATCTTGCGAACAGGTACCATATTAAATACTCTGTATAACCCACAATACCTAGTATGTGGTATACATAGAGTAGGTTTCTCAACAGTTTTTTGGAAAATGAAAGAATACACTTCAAAATGTTGAAATATTCTCCCTAGGGAAAGAAAAATAGCAAATGCATATAATACTATATTTTGCATAAGATTTCTGTGACTCATCTAAAAACTGATTTTGGATAACAGGGTAAAATTTCTTATACAGACACATAGGTCAAAGGAACAGAATAGAGAGCCCAGAAATTAATGGCTACATGGTTAATTTACAACAAAGGAGTCAAGATTATATAACAGAAAAAGGACAGCCTCTTCAATAAATGGTGCTGGGGAAACTGCACAGCCATATGCAAAAGAATGAACCTGGATTATCATACACCATACACAAAAATTAACTCAAACTATATTAAAGGCTTAAATTATATGTAATACCTGAAACCATAAAACTCTTAGAAAAAAACATAAGTAGTAACATTGGTCTTCATGAGGATTTTTTGATTTGGCACCAAAAACATAGGCAACAAAAGCAAAAACAAACAAGTGGGACTATATCAAACTAAAAAGCTTCTGCAGAGCAAAGGAAACAATCAACAAATTAGAAAGGCAACCTACTGAATGAGAGAAAATATTTGCAAATCATTTTCTGATAAGGGGTTAATATCCAAAATGTATAAGAGCTCATATAATTCAATAGCAAAAAAAAAAAACAAAAACACACAATCTGACAAAAATATAGGCAGAGGATCTGAATCAACATTTTTCCAAAGAAGACATACAGATAGCCAACAGTACATGAAAAGGTGTTTAACATCACTAATCATCAGGAAAATCCAATCTAATAAAAGAGTAATATGCAAATTGACCATACCTCCACTATAACCAAAAGCCATGCCCACCAGCCAATCAGGAGCAAGTATGCAAATTAACCCAACCAATATGGCTGTGGCCACAGAGAGAGCAGGAGACTTGGGTTTCCCCTGTAATGGAGGAAGCCAAGCTTTCCACACACCCGGGCCAGCATTGGCCTCCATTCAAGGCTACAAAATTTCAATTATAGAAGATAAATAAATGCCAGATACTAGGGCCTCCACTTGGGTCACCGGGGGCATGTGGCCTGTCTGCAAACCACCACAGGCCCCTCGCCCAGGCCTCCCCATACCCTAAGGGAACCCCCACCCTGATCTATGACACCCTCAGGGAAAACCAGCCAGCCCCCACCCATGCACCAGGCCTCTATCCTAGCTAATAAAAGAGTAATGTGGAAATCAACTGTCCCTCAAACACACAAGATGGCTGCCCCCATGTGGTCAAAGATGGCTGTCCCCATGTGGACACAAGATGCCCCCCACAAGATGGCTAGCAGGGTAGGACAGTTGGGAGGGATCAGGCCTGCAAGGGAAGGCAGTTGGGGGCAATCAAGCCTGTAGGGGAGGGAAGTTAGGGGTGACCAGGCCAGCTGGGGAAAGGAGCTGGGGGTGGGGGGGTGACCAGGCCTGCAAGAGAGGGCAGTTAGGGGGAAACAGGCTGGCAGGAGAGCAGTTAGGCATCAATTAGGCTGGCAGGGGAGTGGTTAGGAGGTGATCAGGCTGGCAGGCAGAAGCAGTTAGGGGCAATCAGGAAGGCAGGCAGGCAACCAGTTGGGAGCCAGCAGTCCTGATTGTAAGAGTGATGTCTGACTGCAGTCAGACATCCCTCAAGGGGTCTCAGATTGGAGAGGGTATAGGGTGGGCTGAGGGACACATATTCCCGTGCATGAATTTCATGCACCAAGCCTCTAGCATAAATTAAAAACATAAGATATTACCTTATACCTTTAAAATGGCTATTACCAAAAAGAAAAGAGTTGTCCGGGATGTAGAGAAGAGGAAACCCTTGTATACTGATGGTATAAATGTAAACTGATGCAGTATATATAATATACAAACTATGTAACATAGTTTACTCAAAAAAATTAAAAATAGCCGAAACCGGTTTGGCTCAGTGGATAGAGCATTAGCCTGCAGACTGAAAGGTCCCAGATTCGATTCCAGTCAAGGGCATGTACCTTGGTTGCAGGCACATCCCCAGTAGGGGGCGTGCAGGAGGCGACTGATCGATGTTTCTCTCTCATTGATGTTTCTAACTCTCTATCCCTCTCCCTTCCTCTCTGTAAAAAATCAATAAAATATATTTTTAAAAAATTAAAAATATAACTACCATATAATCCAGCAATTCCACTTCTAGGTATTTATGCAAATGAAATGAACTGCTGGCTCCTAACCACTCCCCTGCCTGCCTGCCTGATTCCCTAACCCAGTGATCAGCAAACTGTGGCTCTGTTGACTAATGAGTTTGCCAACCACTGACCTAGACTCTCAATTCCAATAATTCCAGGCTGTTATTGTTCCTTGTGATTAAGCCCCTATCCCACTGGTCAGCAAACTCATTAGTCAACAGAGTGGCAAACTGCGGCTCACAAGCTGCATGTGGCTCACGAGCTGCAGTTTGCTGAAACTGCCCTAACTTCTTCTTCCTGCCAACCTGATCACTCCCTATCTGCTTCCCTGCTGGCCTGATTGACACCTAACTACTCCCCTGCTGTCCAGATCACCCCAACTGCCCTCCCCTGCAGGCCTGGTCCCCCGCATTGCTCTCCCCTGCCAGCCATCTGTGACAATGTGGGCAGCCATCTTGTGATGACATGGGGTTAGCCATCTTGTGATGCAAGGGTGTGACGATCAATTTGCATATCACCTCTTTTTATATAGGATAGTCAAAATATGAAAACAACCTGTGTCCATCAGTAGATGAATGGGTAAAGAAAATGTATATATAATTTACAAATAATATATAAAATGTATTCAGCCATAAAAACGAAGGAAATCTTGCTGACAACTTGGATGGACCTTGAGGGCATTATGCCAAATGAAATAAGTCAGATAGAGAAATACAAATATCATATTCTCTCACTTATATGTACAATCTAGAAAACAGACACTCACAAAAAAAAACAAATAAACAAAACAAATAAGCTCATAGATACAGAGAACAGATTGGTGATTGTCAGAGATAAGGGGTGGATGTGGGCTAAATAGATGAAGGGAATTTTGAAAAGGTACAAACTTCCAGTTATAAAATAAACAAGTCAGGTGATATAATGTAAAACATGGTGATTATCCTATCTAATAAAAGGGTACTATGCAAATCAATCATCACTCTGTCACAAAGATGGAAGCACCCATAGTCACAAGATGGCAGTGCCAATCCCCTCAGCCCCACCAGAGTCCCCCAGTCCTGAGGGTGGGGAGGTGGGGGAGGGGGTGACCACTGAAAGCAGGCAACATGAGCAACCTGGTGGAATGCTTGCTTTGTTGCCTGGGCAACGAGGCAAGCATTCCACCAAGGCCGCGGAGGGCCTCTGGGCAGCAGAAAGCCTTTGGCAGTGGGTGCAGAACAGCCAGTCCCACAGAGAGCTACTGGCACATGGATTCATGCACAGGGCTACTAGTAGTTAATAATACTGGTACTGCATATTTGACAGTTCCTAAAAGAATAAGTCTTAAAAGTTCTTGTCATAAAAAGAAATTTTAACTATGTAACAACAGTGATGGATGCTAACCAGACTTACTGTGCTGATCATTTTTCAATATATACAAATATAGTTGTAAACCTTAAACTAATATAATGCTGCCTGTCAAGTATAACTCAATAAAAATAAACCAATAAAGTAAAATTTTAAAAACTTGCCATCTTCAAAAATTTCATTGTATAAAACAAATGTAAGGTGGAGGTATTATGATACACAGTTCTCAAAATATAAAATGCAAATTACTATTTTTAAAGGAAATCATTATTTTTAAATAAAATTAAGATCATAAGATTTAGAACTTAACCTCAGGTCCAGATGATAAAGATGATATTAATGAAGTAAAAGGAGATGATGATGATGATGATGATGATGATGATGATGATAGAGATGGCAGTGGCAATAGAGAAGAAGAGGGAGATAGCATACCCCCCCTTAAAAAAGGAGAAAATAAAATAAGGCTGTAAAGAGGAAATAAAAACTAAAGTCAAAATTCATAGTGTTCTGTTTTAGTCCTTGATTATAAGAATTTCTTAAACATCTACCATGTACAAGACGCTGTCCTAGACCCTGGAGGCAAAATGAAGTGTAAAACCACCTCAAACGACTTATCTAATCAAAAAGATTGGACATAAACATAAATAGGTAAACCATCTCAAAATGTACGTGTTAGTCCTCGACTCTCAACTCTCATCATACACACACACACAAAAATCATTTCCAGGTGGACTACAACTCAAAATATGAAAGGTAAAGAATACAGCTTTTGGAAGATAACAGAATATCTCATGACTCTGGGATAGGCAGAGAATTCTCAGCCATTATGCGAACAGTATTAGTGAGAAAACTTGTTAGTACTGAATTAAGAACTATTCTTTAAAATGTACAAAATAAGAGTGAAAAGCTACAACACAGAGTACTAGTAAAAGAAGATTTTGCAACCCTTATCCTATCTAATAAAAGAGTAATATGCAAATTGACCATCACACCAAGACACAAGATGTCTGCCCCTATGTGGACACAAGATGGCCACCACAAGATGGACACCACAAGATGGCCTGCAGGGGAGGGCAGTTGGGGGGACCAGGCCAGCAGGGGAGGGCAGCTGTGAGCAAACAGGCAAGCAGGGAGGACTGTCAGGGGTGACTGGACTGGCAGAGGAGGGCAGTTGGAGAAGATCAGGTTAGCAGGGAAGGGCAGTTGGGGGGACCAGGCCTGCAGGGGAGGGCAGTTGGAAGCCAGCCATCCTGGATTGTGAGAGGGATGTTCGATTCTGTGTTTACCAATGGTCTTAGGCTCTACAGCAGCGGTTCTCAACCTGTGGGTCACAGCCTACAGGTTAAAAAGCACTAGCAGAGTCGTCTAAGACCATCAGAAAACACAGATATTGCCGGGACCAGTTTGGCTCAGTGGATAGAGTGTCAGCCTGAGGACTGGGGGGGGTCCCAGGTTTGATTCCGGTCGGGGGCATGTTTCTTGGTTGCAGGCACATCCCCAGTGGGGGGGCGTGCAGAGGGTGGCTGATCGATGTCTCTCTCTCATCGATGTTTCTGACTCTCTGTTCCTCTCCCTTACTCTCTGTGGAAAATCAATAGAATATTAAAAAAAAAAAGAAGAAGAAGAAGAAGAAAAGAAAAACAAAACACAGATATTTACATTTCGATTCATAACAGTAGCAAAATTACAGTGATGAAGTAGGAACAAAAATAATTTTATGGCTGGGGGTCACCACAACATGAGGAACTGTATTAAAGGGTCATGGCATTAAAAAGGTTGAGAACCACCGGTATATGCATACAATGAATTATTCTGTCAAAGAAAAAAAAATGAGGTTTTGAAACACATTATACTATGAATGAATCTTGAAAACATTATAGTACTAAGTGATATAAGCCAATCACAAAAGGACATATCTTATATGACTCCACATATATGAGGTGCCTAGAATAGCCAAATTCATAGAGATAAATATAAATTAGGTATTACCAGGGGCTGGAAAAGAGGAAAATGGGGAGCTATTGCTTAATATTTATGGAGTTTCTGTTTGGAGTGATGAAAAAGTTTTGGAAATAGTAATGATGATTAAACAACATGGTGAATGAATATGCTTAAAGTCACTAAACAGTACATGTAAAATGGTCAAAATGGCTAATTTTATGTTATATTTTACCATAATTCCTAAAAACTAATCATACCTAATAGACAAACTTGTAAACTGACCGTACCTCCACCATGCTCACCACCAATCAGAGTGAGTATGCAAATTAACCCAATAAAGATGGAGCTTAATTTGCATCCATAGACGCCCAGCAGCCTGGGTCCCAGGAACTTTCTCAGCACCCAGGTCACCCCGAGTTAGGCCTCCATGGGCCCTGAGCAACCTGGGAAGGGCCTGAGCAAGGGGGCTCCTGGGAAGGGGCGGAGCAGGTGATCCAAGGAAGCTGAGGTTTCCCTGTCCAGGCCCCAAACTCTGGCCAGAGGCTTGGGACCTGGGCAGGATTGGAGCCAGGAGATTGGAGGGAACTGGAGGTCCCCTGTCCAGGCCCCAGCCTCAGCCAAAGGCTTTGGGCCTGGGCAGGGGCAGAGCCGGGCAATTGGAGGGTACTGGGGGGTCCCCTGCACAAGCCCCAAGCTCCAAACCCCAAGCCCCAGCCAGAGGCTTGGGACCTGGGCTGGGGTGCTGCCAGGCAATTGGGCAATCAGAGAGAGCTGGGGGTCCCCAGTCCAGCCAGAGGCTTAGGACCCGGGCAGGGGCTGAGCCAGGTGATCGAACAATCAGAGGGAGATGGGAGTCCCCTGTCCCGACAGAGGCTTGGGGCCTGGGCAGGGGTGGAGCTGGCGATGGGAGGGAAGTGGGGGGCCATGCCCAGGCCAGGAGGCTTTAGGCCTTGGGAGGGATGGAGTCAGAGATCCTATGTCATTGGTGTAAACTACAGAGGAAATACTTTTTCTCACCACTCATTGGCTAAGCTCCCTGTTTGCCACCGGTAATATTCTTAGTAACTTGGGTATAAGAATCCAAAGAGGTGATGTAGGGATTTTCCACCACACTCCTGGAGAAAAAAAAGAAAGGTCCGCAGCTGGAGGGCTAAGAAATGTCATATCCTGCCCTAGCCGGTTTGGTTCAGTGGATAATGCCTAGGCTTACCGACCTCAGGGTCTGGTTCGATTCTGATGGAGGGCAGGCGCCTCCCTGGCTGGGGCCCACATTAGGGCTCATGCAGGAGGCAACCAATCAAAGTGTTCTCTAACTTTAATGTTTCTGTCTTTCCCTTTCTCTTCCACATTCTCTAAAAATCACTGGAAATCCTCATCTTCAGGTGAGGATAAAAAGAAAAAAAAATAAAGAAAGAAATGTCATATCCTATGAAAGACACATCTTGAAAATGCCCAAAGAAAGTTGTCATTTTTTCATGGTGAAGGAGTCCGTGTTGATGAAAACACCTTGATTGCTGCGGTGACTGGCAGTGGCTGCAGCAGTGGGATGATGGGGCTGGCGCCTTCCCCTGATCAGCCAGGTTGCCTCAGTAGGACATCCCCTGAGGGCTCCCAGCATGTGAGAGGGGGCAGACTGGGCTGAGGGACCCCCCCCCCCACCCCGTGCACGAATTTTGTGCACCAGGCCCCTAGTAATATAATATACCAAAAACCATTAAATTGTATACTCTAAATGGGTAAGCTATATGGTTATGTGAATTATATCTCAATAAAGCTATTTTTAAAAAGACTACCAAAAAGCTTGAACAGATACTTTAGAAAAGAGGATACCTAAATGGCTAGTAATAAGGGGTAAAGGTGTGCAACTTCATTATCAAAACACCTATAAATATGCACACACAATGAGATACCATCCACTCATCAGAATGGGTAAAGCAAAATAAATGGACAATACCTGCTATTCACAAGAATGTAGAGGAAACAGACTCTCATACACAGCTGTCAGACATAAAGATCAGCACACCACTTTGGAAAAATGGCAGAACCTACTAAAGCTGAATATGTGCAATTTGTTTCTTAGATATATTCCGAACAGAATGCAGTTCAATGTGCATGAAAACATGTGTAAGAATGTGCATAGCAGTAGTACGTGCGATATAGGCCCAAACTGGAAACAACCCAAACGTCTATCTGTAGTAGAATGGATAAACCGCTATCACAATGTATTCGTGCAATGAGGTACTATCACGTAATGAAGGTAAGAAATGCCAGCTACAGCTAACATGGATAAATTGCATACACAATGTTGAATTTTAAAAGCCAGACTCTAAAGAATGATAATGAATAAGCATGATTCTTTTTGTATAAACTTCAAAAATAGGTGAGCTAACCTCAGGTGTTAGAAGTCAAACAGTGGTTAACTTTGCAGGGCAAGGGATGGCAGGGTGATTGAGAGGGTTGCTAGGGAGCCTGGGGGTTGGCAATGCTCTGTCCTTGGTGTGGATGATGGTTACACAAGTATATTCACTTATGATAATTCATTAAATAGTACTGTTAATATTTCTATACTGTTTTGTATACCTCACACTTTTAAACAGTTAATCCCCATCACTACTGTCTTTTCAAATAAATACAGTGGCTTTCAAATACATCATAATTAAAGAAATATTGACGCCTGGCTGGTGTGGCTCAGTGGTTGAGCACTGACCCATGAACCAAGAGGTCATGGTTTGATTCCCAGTCAGGGCACATGCCTGAGTGACAGGCTCGATCCCCAGTAGGGGACCTTTAGAAGGCAGCCAACCAATGATTCTCTCTCATTGTTGATGTTTCTTTCTCTTTCTCCTCCTCTCTTCCTCTTTTTGAAATCAATAAAAACGTATTTTTTTTAAATAGAGAGAACAATTGACTGCATATAACTCAATGCTCTTCAGTTGGAATAAACAAAGTATAGAGCAAGGCAATGGGAATAGGTCAAAGGTAGTGGGGAGATCGTGTAAATTTGGTTTACACAAAGGAAAAGGCTAAGAAACTGCATTAACCTGTTCAAAATGTGCACAAATGATATGCAAATTCAATCCATAGCCTAAAAGAACCTATTTTTATCATTTTTTGTGCATGAGCAATGTCTATGCTTTAATAAAACTATCAGCTTCACATGTGTATCTCAATTGCATGTATAGAATTTCAATGTTTTGCCTGTAAAATAAAAGAAGTGGATCATCTATTACCTAACGTAAAAGGGCTGCTGAAAAGCAAAGACCTAAAATGCATCCACTCACTCAATAAATTAAGCACCTGCCAAAAAAGTGTAAGAGAACAAGGCACAGCTTTTGGAGAGGCCACCATGGAAGCACCCAAATTCACTGCTTAGGAAACTAAAAGAAAAAGACCTCTCACAGAGAAGCCAGGCCAGAAAGGAAGGCAGTCAATCTCAATGGAAACAGGCTTGAGTTGGCATGGATGGGTGAGTAGTATAGAAGTAGTATAGATATCAAGAGGAGGAGGTGAGATATTGCAGACTAACCAGAGGAGATGGGGGATCTGAGCAACACAGGGAAGAGGTAGCTAGCCCCAGAGTGTTAACAGAGGGTGGTGGAAACATGATGGATTGGACAGGGAAGAGTAGAGAGCCATGAAGGACACAAGAATTTCTCCTTGAAGATTTTTGGAGTTTGCTGTGGTTGTTGTTATTGAAGGAAGGGAATACTGTAATGAAAGCAGTGTTTGATAGAAAAGGAACCTGGCAGAGAGCAAAAGATGAATCCAAGAGAAGAAAGGTGAAGTAAAGAGCAGCTAGAAAACTGCTGGCATCCTATACACTTAAAACAATAAGGCTATACATTGTTAAGGTGATACCGGGAGGAAGGATAATAAGGAGTTAAGAACACTAAGGAGACATACTTTAAGGATTCCAGGGTTTTCAGATGTAAAAAGAAATAGACTATTTTTGCCTAAGATCAGACCACGGGACCATGCACTGGTACATGTGACTCTGCTACAACCTACACAGCCTCAAAGTGTGATGGTGCCAGAAGCCTGTGCCAGACGCAAAAGTAGTCTGTCTGAGATGTTCAGCATGTATACATATCTTATGTGCAAACTGCCATATTTAAAATTAGATAAACGCACCTGTGTTTACCTAATCAGCTGGTACCTATGAAGTAGAATGACAAGTAAAGGTTTTGTGAAGTTAAATGTAAATGTGAAAAAGCTGAATTAGTCCATTTGCCACACACAGGATAACAATAATAAAAAAAGGGAAAGGCGCCGAAACCAGTTTGACTCAGTGGATAGAGTGTCAGCTTGCAGACTGAAGTATCCCAAGTTCGATTCCAGTCAAGGGCATGTAACTTGGTTTCGGGCACATCCCCAGTAGGGGGCACGCAGGAGGCAGCTGATCAATGCCTCTCTCTCTCATAGATGTTTCTCTCTTCCCCTCTCCCCTCCTCTCTGTAAAAAATCAATAAAAATATATTTTAAAATAAAGGTGGGGGGAGGGTCTCACTACCCTTATAGTCAAGTCAGAGAGAATGCTAGGAATGCCAACTTACACTGGTCCAGAGAATCTGAGCTGAGAATTCAAGAGGAAGTGCTCAAGACTGCAAATTATTTTTGTGTCATGGTCTCCATCATCATTACTTTATAGAATATTTGTTAGACATGGAAGGAGCAAGCAGATCTGATTTATTTTAATACAGGCAGATGGCTTGGTGGTGGAAATTGTGAAGGGATTTACTGAGCGGCTTCATCAGCTCAAGGACATTATAGAATTAAAGGGCTCTAAGAGACCTTACTGGGCCAGCTCTCCGTAGCTCACAACATTACACTTTCTTATTAATTAGAAAGACAACTCAAACCCCTGAATTCGAAGTAACCAGGGAGGGACGAGGGAAGAACACTATATTTGTCTAAAGAAGCACAAATATTAGGACAGAAACTGGAAATACAGATTGACCAAAGGAAAACTAAAACATGTCTTGCTCTATTGGACAATGAAATCACGAACTAGAAAGAATTAAAAGTCACTATTTCAGAAAACAAACCATGTTTAAGTTTCTATAACTATTTTGGAGTACAAAACTCAATAATCTTTCTATTAGTGTGGTGTAATCTCAGGAAAAATTTAATGATCTGAAAACAAACTATAATTGCCATGATAACACAATAGGCAGTCAATTTATGAATCTCGGGATTATTTTGAAAGTTCTGCTAATGTGAATAACTTCCCATTTTGGAGACCACCTGGTTTTCTATAAAAAAAATTTTTTTTCTTTAATGAAAATGCAAGAAGAACATCCGGGAAACACTATGACATACAATCTACAGTCAGATTTGAGATGTGCCCTAACCACTCCCCTCTAAAGCTTTCAGTATAAAGTATCAATAATTCCCTGGAAAAATTATTTTGTAAAAGCTCATGTCTTTTCACTTTTAGTCCATAACAGCAATACTAAAAACATCTATATTGACCATAAAACCCAGTATAGATAAAATTTAGGCACCTAACTGTGACTTATAGAAAGAAAATTCATTATGATAGAAAAGTAGAGAAATCAAGTTAAAAGACCAGAATACAGTACTTATGATAAAAATATATATATGCATATTTTGTCATACTTATAGCCTGCTTACAACTGACCATTTACTGACACATATGAGATATATTTTATATAAAGAATGTAAGAGAATAAATGAGGTCTGTACATAGCTTGAGCTAACATGAACAGAAATCATTTTTAAATAAAAAAATTAAATCAAGTTGAAAATATTCTTTATATTTGAAACCACTTTTATATTTCTACAACAGATAAAGATGATTTTACTTCATAGAATAAACATCACCATATTGTTGGAGGGAGAGACAGGCAAAGTCAAGAAATTACTTTAGGAAAAGTTTTATGGATATGTTAAAACCAGCCATATATTATCTCTGGCTTATTTTATTGACAATATTCTCAATACTTGGAAGCCAACTAAAAGAGCCATGAGATTACAAATTACCGAATCTAATCTCATTTTGCAAATGAAAGCAGTCCTGGAGAAACTGTATGATTGTCTCCCAGGTCACACCTCCATTGGTGCCTCCTCACTTGGGTCGGGGCTAATCACTCCCTGAAATAACTACCACTAACCACTAACCAAGCCTTTTCTGTATGCTACTATGCTAGATATTTTAAAGATATGTCATTTCCTTTAGCTTAGTACTTAATGCATTGAGGGGGTCAGCTCCATTCTACAGGAAAATCAAACTCAAGCTCAGGACAATAAACATTCCCAAAGTCAGAGGGCAAAAAATGATAATCCAGGAATTCAAACACAGTATGTCTGACTATGCAAAGCCTGCACACAATGCCACTGTCTCCTGCAAAATGCTAGATAGGTACATCCAATAACTCCAGTTTGACCAAGACAGACTGCAAAAATATCTACACAGATTTATAGGTTATGCATACAAAGATGTTCACTATAACATCTCTGATGTCAAAGAAATAAGAAACAACATAAATTTTCAACAATGGGGAAAACAGCTAAATAAGTTATGTTATAGACTGTCTAGGAAACACTAAACTTAGGTCATGAAAAACAATGAGGTAGATCCATGTAATAGATGTGGCAAAAAAAGCCCATATTAAATTGTTATGTTTTAAAAAATAAGTTGTAGAACAATATTTAGTGCATTACTTTTTAAAAAATAAATGTACATGCAGGCTTTGTTTGTAATTAGAAAAAGGTCTGGAACAGTGCACAGCAAAACCAGAGAATTCAGCAGGTGTAGGTGAGATATGAGTCATTGGGTTTCTTTTGAATTTTGTTTTTTATAATTCTCACCCAAGGATATGTTTATTGATTTTAGAGAGAAAGAGGAAGGGAGGGAGAGAGAGAGGGAGAGAGAGGGAGAGAGGGGGGAGTGAGGGGAAAATGAGAGAGAGAGAGAGAGAGAGAGAGAGAGAGAGAGAGAGAGAAACATCAATGTGAGAGAGAAATAACAATCAGTTGACTCTCATAGGCACCCAACCACCAATGGAACCCCCAACCTTTCAGTGTACAGGACAATGCTCCAATCAACTCAGCCACCCAGCCAGGGCTGCACTGTTTTAATTTTTGTATCTCGGATATGTTAGTTTTGTGATTTTAAAAATTATAATGCAAAAATAAAAAATTTTAAATGAGCATATTAAATATTTTAAAATAAAATATGCATTCTCCAATTAAGGCTATCCCACATAGCATGGAATGATTCTGTGGCTATTTATCATTAATGCCATTTTTTAAAAAATCTAACATTCCATAACAGCACACCAGAGTTCAAGTACTATAGTCCATGGACAGTCTCCAAGACCCTTTCCAAAAATGCATGAGGAAAACGCTACTTTTTTTAAGTAATGGTAAAGTGCTATCTTTTTGCCAGTGTTGGCATTTGTCCTGATGGTGCAAAAGCAGTGGTGAGTGCAACTGCTGGACCTTCACACAAGTCAAGTCCCTGGCACAAGGGCACTCCTAGTCACTCTAGTCCCCTCTGTTATGCACTCACAACTGAAAAGAAATTCCAGTCTCACTAAAGAGTGTCTTTGATGAAGCAATAACAGTGACTTTATTAAATCTTGACCTTTTATAATATTCTCTGTGACACCATGGGGAGTATGAAACATGAATCACTTGTGCTGCATACCAAGGCCATGCTTGTCCCAAGGAAAACCCTGCTGCCACTGTAGGAGCTCAAAGTTGAATGAGTTACTTGCTTTTTTTCGTGTGTCAGCATTTTTACTTAAAGAACAACTCAGACTACAGTTATGCAGACTTAGGTGTTTGGCAGACATTTTATCAAAATCAAAAATAGGATTATTTCTTCAAGGGATATAACTGACAGATGTTTGATGCCAACTAAAGGAAATATTAAAATTTTGGAAAACTTGCATCTGCCACTGTGAGTTAAACAGTTTCCCAAAACTTAAAGAGTGTCCTGATAAGAGCAATGGTGATATTAACAAATGTGGTATTTTTATTATTTAACATCTATATCAATGAACCAACACTTTCCAAATTATCATTGCATAATGTTACCCAAAAAAATCATGCATGAATAAAATATCCATTTAAAGTACAATGTAAACCAATGGGTTTTAATATAACAAAGTAAGAAATGTTTATTGATACTGTTTCTGATTCCACACTGCAACCAATCTATATATATATAAAAAGCTAATATGCTAAGAGTCCGACCATCCAGGTAATGGACGTCACATAGCAAAGCCTGGCTTCCTCTCCCTGGTGACTAGCCTTCTTGCAGTTTCTTTAGCCCAGGAACCTGACTTGCTTTATAGCCAGGTGCAAACATTTTACACTTTAACCAAATGTCTGTGAAGCATTTTTCTGTGCCTTATCTCATTTGATCCTCTCACAGAAGTCCAAGAGTATGTAAATAGGAGACTTGGTAGAATCCTATTTTCTTTTCATTAGCTAAAAAGCAGAGATTTAGAAAGCTTAGAAACTTGGCCTGACTGAAAAAAAGTAAGAAATGGTGGACATTGAAAAATGACTTCAGGTTTTCTCACTGCATAGAATACAGTCAAACATTGCTGCAGTTAAATATTTTACCCATTATTCTGCCTGTATGATCTACAATGATAATCTGCTTTGTATTGATAATTACTGCTGTGTTGTTGATAATTACCTGAAAGAGAAGTTGGTGTGTTTCACTGGGCTGGAAAAAGTTTAGCTAAATCAGAAAGCAGGTCTAATTAAGCAAGTTTATCTATATCTATAAAAGGCTAAGTTGACTCCCACATGCACTATACATATAAAGTTCTCAATGGCACCAATTGAACACGTGTGTTCCCATCTGTCATTGTCTACTGTGAATTTGGTTCACACTTCTATAATACAGGAAAGGCAAATAGTGATATTAAAATATTTCTTCTAATTAATTTCCTTTCAATGTGCATGAATTCGTACACTGGGCCATTAGTCTTTAATAAACTACTACTTACTGAGTTTGGGTGGAATATCAAAGAATATTGAAAATTGCCTGTTAATGCTATCAAAATACTTCTTACTTTTCTAACTATGTATTTGTGTGAGGCCATGTATTCTTTATATATTTCAATCAAACCAAGATAATACATCATAGTAAACTGAATGCAGAAGCAGATAGGGGAATCCAGCTATCTCCTAATAAGCAAGACAGCAAAGAGATTTCTAAAAATGTAAAACAGTATCATTTTTCTCATTGATATTATTTGGTTTTAGGAAAAAAGATCTTACTTGTGACACAAAAAATACATTATATATGTCCATATATAACAGGTTTGTTATTGTTTGTTTAATTAATAAATATTTAAATTTTTCTCACTTTTAATTTTTAATATGGTAAATATTGATAGACCTAATCCACACAAACACTTTTTATCATCCTCAACTAGAGGCCCAGTGCACAAAATTTATGCACAGAGGGGAGAAAGGGTCTCTCAGTCCAGCCTGCACCCTCTCCAACCTGGGACCCCTTGAAGGATGTCCAACCACCCGGGCATCCCTCTCACAATCCAAGACTGCTAGCTCCCAACTGCCCTCCCCTACAGGCCTGGTCCTCTCCAACTGCCCTCCCCTGCAGGCCTGGTCCCCCGCAACTGCTCTCCCCTGCTGGCCTGGCACTCCCAACTGCCCTCCCCTGCAGGCCTAGACCCCCGAACTCCCTTCCCTACAGGCCTGCCCCCCCCCAACTATCCTTTCCTGCAAGCCTGGTCCCCCACAACTGCCCTCCCCACCAGGCCTGGTCCTCCCCAACTGCCCTCCCCTGCAGGTCTGGTCCCCCACAACTGCCTTCCCCTGCTGACCTAATCTCCCCCAACTGCCCTTCTCTGCTGGCCTGGTCACCCCTAAATGCCCTCCCTGCTTGCCTGATCGCCCATATCTGTCCTCCCCTGCAGGCCTGGTACCCCCCAACTGTGCTTCCCTGCTGGCCTGGTCTCCCCCAACTGCCCTCCTCTGCTGGCCTGGTCACCCCTAACTGCCCTCCCTACTGGCCTAATCATCCACAACTGCCCTCCCCTGCAGGCCTGGTCCCCCCACAACTGTCCTCCCCTTCAGGCATTGTCATCACTTACTTGCCCCCCCTGCAGGCTTGGGTCCCCCTCAACTGCCCTCCTCTGCTGGCCTGGTCACCCCCAACTGCCCTCCTCTGCTGTTCTGGTCACTCCTAACTTCCCACAACTGCCCTCCCCTGCTGGCC
>JAAGEH010000286.1:1880281-1979982 GCA_011751065.1 Lasiurus cinereus | reverse complement strand
CCCCCCCAACTGTCCTCCCCTGTAGGCCTGGTCACCCCCAACTGCCCTCCCCTTCAGGCATTGTCATTACTTACTTGTCCCCCCTGCAGGCTTGGGTCCCCCTCAACTTCCCTCCCTTGCTGGCCTGGTCTTTCCCAACTGCCCTCTTCTGCCAGCCTGGTCACCCCCAACTGCCCTCCTCTGCTGTTCTGGTCACTCCTAACTTCCCACAACTGCCCTCCCCTGCTGGCCATCTTGTGGTGGCCATCTTGTATCCACATGGGGGCAGCCATCTTTGACCACATAGGGGGGCCATCTCGTGTCTTGGTGTGATGGTCAATTTGCATATTACTCTTTTATTAGATAGTATAATCTCTAAGGCCCCATTAACTTCTGAGGTCAAAAGTTGGAAAGTCTCTGCAGTATACTGTTAACACATTTTCACGTGCTCTGCCTACTATCCTAAGTCTTGGCCAACAAGTGCCAGTACAGCACTTTGTATTTAAACATGGGCAATATGCATATGTGTACTGTACTACAAACTTTCTTAACCAATAAAAGCCTAAAATGCTAAATGCATTCTGCAACAAGTGATGTTTATTACACTGAAACCTCTCTTTTTGCCACTATTTTATGTTCTACCAAGTGATCTTGACTCATGGGGGCTGCTAGAAGTTGTAAACTGGTAGTAATGGATCTGGTCCAAAGAAACAAAGATTAAGTACTATGATCGATGTTTGATGTTACTTAAGGCATCTTAAGGACATGGTAGACAACTTGGCTATGATTAGCTGAAGACCTCTGACCTTTTGAGAGAGATAACATCACTGCAGAATGAGAGAATGGTCAATAGGAAATGAATCATAGCTGGAAGAAACTATGGCTAGAAGGATGCAGATTTCAGGAAAAGGGAAGGGAATAGGAGGGGAGGACAAATGGCAATCTCTACTGGGAATAGGTTATAATGCCCCGACATGGAGTTGATTTAGTTAATGCTCCTATTTCTAAGAAGGATCTCCAGTACTGAGCTTAGACTATATGAGGTGTTATTTATATCTGTGCTTGGGATGTTAGTTCTAACATACAGGCCCTCAGAACTAAGAATACCAGACAGGGAAATGGGAAACTTGTAGGTTCTAAGTGAATTCCCAAAAGTCCAAGATCATTCTTTATTAAATGAAGCAAAATGTTATAAGGGGATAAGTGTTGATGGAAGGAGAATTGATTTTGGGTGGTGAACACACGATACAATATGCAGATGCTGAATTACAGAACTGTACACTTGAAACCTATACAATCTTATTAACCAATATCACCCCAATATATTTAACTTAAAAAAACTAATAAATGAAGCCAAACCTTTGGGAATTCCTTAGGAAAAAATATTTCAAAAATGCACAACTTCAAAGTTCTATGATTAAATATAAGCTAAGACTCAATTTTGAAAGATCTGTATTGTATTGCATTTTTAAATAAACTTCCCAAATTACAGAATTTTAAAATATACCTCTATTATCTCTCTTTTATAATATATATACTATATATTAAAGAAGTTGAAGCTGACACAGTAATACCAAATCCCTAAATAAAATTTTAACACAATTCTCATTTTCCTAAAAAGAGAAAAAAATTCTTTTTAGGTACTTCAAGCAGACAGGATTATCACTTATATCAGTAAACACTTATTTATCCACAAATATCTACTAAGCACATACTATGTGCCAGACACAGTAGTGTCCTTTAGGGAAAACATATACACATACACACACACACATACACACACAGAATGGTATCCATCATAAAGTTAACTTCATTGAACAAGAATAAAATATTAACATAGAACTATGTCTACATTTTCACATAGCTCCACCAATGCCACCTTCTAAGGTGATTTCTGGGTCTGCCTGCCTGGCTCTGGGTTTTTTTATATATATATATCAATCCTTGAAATAGAAAGAGTTAAATCACTGAGGGAGGGGGAAACAGGAATGGCTAGATTTATTTACCTTAAAAGAACCTGATGCTATTAGCAGAAGAAGATAACATCCTCCAAAATGGAGGGGATGAGAAGGAACGAGGACAGAAAAGAATCAATGTTACTGAGAATACAGGAGTGAGATAAAAGTGATTTTACATGAGCAACTGCTGTGAACAAGGAGACTCAGGGCAAAGGTGGATAAATTAGGACATTATTAACATTTCCACTGGTGTGATCTTCGACAGGCTTCAATAAAAATTTAAATTTCTTTCTCATTTTTAAAAATGTTGAATTAAGGAGTCTTTTAAGACTAGACTACAAGTGGTCTCGTGATATTAGAGTTGCATTCACAATGCCATGTTGTTTTATTACATAGTTGTGACCCATGGTGGAAAAATGCCATTGAATTTCCAAAGCTATTATACTTTAACCATCTATCCCAACCCTAAATCCTGACCTGCTTTCATTCACAGCCACTGACATTCACCCAATTCACTGAAGATTCTTCCAAAGAACTCTATGGGTACAAGAATTGCCTAAACTCAGAGCTTCTGGCATCTCACATTCTTTACCCATATGCTTTTCTAAATAAAAGCGTGCATCTAGACCTGTCACTTTGTTATTTCTTTCAAGATCAAAATGCTAAATGAAGAGAAACAAGAAGGTAGATTTCCTCTAAGGATTTTTTGTTGAATAGAAGTTTTGTTCTCATTGGCAAACCTGTATTGTTAATCCTATTCTGTAAACAAACATTTTAATGATATTTATTAAAATGTAATCTCCCAAGTATGCAGGAGAGAGGCAGAGCTACACCATATAGCATCTATTGTATAGCGTCTGATAATGGAAAAGATGAACAGCTATCAGATCAATGGCTGAGTCTATCATTTGTGAAATTAGGAAATAGATTTTCTCTCTTTGACTAAGTTCCCATTTCTACAATTTTAAAACCATCACAAAATGCAAACTATTTCTACAGTCTCTTTCTTAGGTGGTAGAAAACCAGGTGCAGAGGGATTCAATTGCTCAAACTTGAATAAAAAGTAAAAAACCCTTCCACAGGTTTAGTAAGATCCGATTAACGCATAAGTAAACTAATTAACTTTCCACTTTTAAGACCAAATTCAGCTCAAATCAGATGTCCTTTTGAACACCACTCAAGAAATGGCAACCTCTCTGAAACCAGTTACTCTCGAAGTATGATCAAGGGAGGGTTTCGGAGCCTCCAGATGGTCTGGCGGGACCCTCAAAATGAGTGTGAGCTGTTTGTGAGTGCCAAGTAGTCATCAAACAAAGGAGGGGACTGGACTACCAGAAATCTGGCAATCTTACTTCAATCTGCCTAACATAGAAATAAGTTGGTATCATTTGTGTAGATACAAATAGATACACAATCCCTATGCTGAATGAACTAGATGTAGGTCCGAATTTAAGTGGAAACACCACAGTTTTCACAACGTTCTCCCAACTCAGCTAGGACTTCCAGTCCCTTGTTCTGTATAACTCAGTGTGACTCAAGGATCTTAAGTACCAGCAAGTCACCTTGTTTGGCACTAAATCACATGGCTCACATATGAAGATTCAAATGAGACTGTCCATTATAAATGCTTCCACTACCGAAGTGTGAAAACACATTTGAATATGTGCCACATGCTGTTTGTTACTGTGGGTGGGGAGGGAGGAAGGTCTTACCCATGGCATCATTGCCTTGGGTCTGACAACAGTACTAAGCATAACACTGTGAAGTGCTGCGTGATCTAATATTTAAATTGTTTCCTGAATAGTTCATGTTGAATATATAGTGTATTAAGCTTAATTTACCTAAAATTTCCATCCAGTGGCTGTCGCCTTTCATGTAGATCAGACTACAGATTTCTACTAAAGAGTGAATGTTTCCAAAACAGTTACTTAACTAAAATTAGAGCTAAGAAATTGAAGTTTACAATGAATTCTTCACCATGCTGACAATTGGGCTCACAATTCATTTTTATTTCATTTTATATGGTCTTTTCTATATTTTATGCTTTTCTCATATTCTGAAAAGTTACCCACTATTTCAAGGAATCACCAGTAGTACAAGAAACATTTTAGATCTATCTTACCCACTGGAAAAACTATATTAACAGTAGTCAACTTTTCAATTCAAATTCCTTTGACATTACTCTGCAGATATTTAAACAGAAATATCTTCACATCCATTTTCTTTCACAAACTTAAGACACACTCTATTTCTACCTTTGGTGCATTATGCCATTGTAGTGGTCCCTGCTACAATGGATATCTATCTAGCATCTATTTCCCTTTTTCTTCTTCATAACGGAAGTAACTTTGTTCAGATACACACTCCACCACCTCATTCCATACTGGAAGTCCTAGGAATGGACCCTATTTCATTGAAACTAACTTTGCCATTGACTGGTTAGATAATTTCATGCAGTCAGGACATGGTATTCTCCCGGAGACTGTTACGCTAGCACTCAATAGCTGTTCACCCTCTTCCCATCCCCCATCTTAAGGAAACTGAGTATCAGTGGCCTTTGAGGGGCCTGTTGACTAAATTCCCAACTCAGCATTCAAGACTCTCTATTCTCCTTTTTTCTACCCTTTTAGCCCTTTCTTCTTTGCACAACCTCCTGTTCCAGGAGCTAGAAGGGCGTGTCCTTTCTAGAACATGCCCCTGCATTTTCCTTTTCATATCCTTCATCCGGGTTGTTTCTTTGGCTGGGAAAGCCCAACCACACTGCCAACTCAGTCAATGCAAATCCTATTCATTCCAAGTCCAGATCAAAAGTAAACTTTTCCATGAAGTCTTCCTTTATATCACTATTAATAAATGTCACTCATCATATATTCCTTGTATCATAAATCAACTGTGCATGAATATAACCTGTTTTAAAACTGTAAGCTCCTTAAGGACAAACTCTTGGGTATCTTTGTCTTCCACCACCATGCCTCCCCACTAGCGTAGCTCAGTACAAAATTCATTGAACATATGAACACATGCTTTCATTTTTGAGGGTGAAAGTGCTTTTACAAAATAGATTATCATGAAGGCTAAACTGTCCTTGTAAGCCTTTAAAAATATTCTAGGGTGGCTTAGAAACAGTTCTGCTGAAAGAAAAAAAAAAAACTCATATGACCTTGTAAGCCTGATTCTGAGAATTATGTCAACTTTAAAAGTACTGCTTAAGAATTCAAAAACAAACTCTACACAAGTGCTATTTACAAAAAAAAAGTGGCATTTATTGTAATATACACAGGTTAACAGATTTTTACTAAAAAATTCAGCTGTTCTTATATTGATATTTAAGACTTATTTACTCAATCTTATTTCACACTTGAAGGAAGGAAGACAGAGAAAAATGTTGACTTTCAGACAAATGTATTTGGAAGCACATACTGGTGTCATTTAGTTATTATCTACACATCATCATTAAAAATATACCTACTGAACTCCATGAAAGTTATCTGTAACTTAGACTATTTCCTTCACTGGCTTCTATGGGAAGGGTATTCAAAGTTTTGTATTCATTTCTCACCTTTCAAATGAATGTGTACAACTTAAGTCAGCTAGTAAATATTATGTTACTTCAAGATCTATGGGTACATTATCAGTTCAAATAAGACCATAAAACTACAGAAAACATACTGAAATCTCCTGGGAGTGGGTGGGATCAGGGTTAACCACAGTCTTCCATCAATCATGGAACCTGCTTTTAAAATAAACCCTCCAGATAAACCTCAGTAAATCTCAACAATTAATTAAATGGAACCGAAAATTTGATTCCACAGGAACGACGCACTCACAAAAGCAAGGGCACCCTATAAGATCAAAGTCGTTAAGTATGGCCATGCATAAAAATAAAATGTAAGAAAGAGTAAATGGAGAGTATAAAGTTCAATGTAGGTTTCTAGAAACGGTTCACAAGGAAACTGAAGACACGCTTAATTCCCTTTGTACTATTATTGTTATATTCTAGATATTTTTGGAAGTCAACTTAAATCCTTTGGGGACGATGCTAGACTATAAAAAAATAAATTCTCGTGTTCTGCAGCACACTGTAGAGTCATTTTTAAAATAAAGATCTCGATTTCAGTGAAACCTACATATGCTTGTTAAAGATTACGGTAAAGGTACGATTTAAAGTTTTCTAAATTGTTTCCGAGTCCTCTCCCGTTTTCCTGGAGTCGCCTGGAGACGGAAACCGATTCTAAAACGCTGCTGCCTTTCCCATCGGACCCAGGGAGCGCGGGGGTGCGTTACCTAAAACAGCGGGGTCCCAGGCCGGCGGGGTCCCAGGCCGGCGGGGCGGGTCAGCCCCTCCGCTCGGAGAACACCTGCGCGTGCGGCGGCGGCGGGGAAGGGGCGCGCGTCGGGCCGCGGCCAACAGAGCCACCGGGCGAGGCCCCGGCAAAGTTGCGCTCCCACGACCCGGCACGGGCGGTCCCCAGGCGGCTGCGGCCCCACCTGGCCGGGCGGCTCTGGCTACTCACCTTGCAGAGAGAGGAGCAGCAGCGGCGCCAGCGGGGAGCCCCGAGAAGTCATGCCGGGCCCGCCGGGAGCGCGCCCGCCGCCCGCTGCCCGCTGCCCGCTCGGCTCTTCTTCTTCGCGGCGGCGGCGGCGGCGGCGCGTGCCGGGCTCTCGGCGCTCCCGGGAAGCCGGGTCCCCCGCACTCGCCGCCGGGTCCCCCGCACTCGCCGCCGGGTCTCAAACCGCCCCGCGGGGCGGAGACCGTCGGGCGCGCAGACCAGGCAAGTGCAGCTCCCGCGCCGCCCCGCTCCGCGGACGATGAGCTGCAACCAGGGGCGTCCCGCGCTCGCCGGCCTCGCTCCGGCCGCAGCGCCGCGGCCACCTCGCGCTGCCCCAGGACCCGCCGGCCCCCCGCGCCGCCCGGGGAGCCACTCCCCCCAACTCTCGCCCAGCTACTCCCGCAGCAGCCGGCCTCCGCGGGGCTCCGCGCCGCCCACTGGCCTCGCTCGGTCTCCCGGGCAACCGCGGCTCCAGCGCGACGCCTGGCGGCCCACCCGCGGAGCGAGCGCGGCGCAGCTGGCGCGGCCGCCACCTGTGCGCGGGGCGGCCCACGCCCGCACCCCGCACCCCTCCGCGAGCGCCGGGGACTCTGAACCACTAGCAAGGCAGGTGGTGTCAGCCCTGACCTCCAGAGTGTTCTAGGAGGCTCCTTCGGTTGCAGTTGTAAGGTTTCTACTTGGCCGGTCCACTTTCTCCCACCCCTCTCTTCTGTAACCTAAAGAATCTGAAAGAATCTGATCCCGGCAAAATTAAGAATCGATGAGTTTTCTTCTCTAGTTTTTTGTTAGTTTCCTGACCACCCTTTCTTTCTTGAAAAGAGTGTAGAGACCATACCATGATCCGCACTCCTCATTCTATCAGAGATTACCATCTTCTCTTGACCTTTTAGTAAAATTTATGTCAACTTACAATATTTAAAATTTTTAAGTGTTACAGCTCTCTCAAACTAATTTCAAGTGTTTGTTAACTAATGGGCAGGTGATTTTGCTAGGGCGGCTGTTACTTTGGTTAGGTTTTCATTTTTGTTTCTCATTTATTTTAGTTGGGTGGGACTAGAAACCTTACTAGCATCTGAAATAATATTACTTGAATATATACCCACCTCTTCCTTTATAAAACCTAATCTTCATTCCTTTTCCATTGAGTGAGTCCCGGGTCAATATCTTATCTCCCCCCCCTCACCCCCCATCACTTTTTGCTTCAGCCCCTACCCCTTGCCTTCTAAATTTGAGGACTTACCTGCCCAGGGAATGTCAGAACATTTTGGTCAATTTCTGCAGTGGCATAGATTAGGCTTTGAGGGGCCATTCAGAAATTCTAAGCCCCCATCTAGCAGATACAATCCTCCCAGGGCAACTCAGGACTGAATATAGCACCCGCAGGAGAAAGGCAAGTATGTAGAACTTCTATACATTTGGACAAAGATTAGAAGATAGGTGTAGAATTGAAAATAACAGTGCTGTTATAATGTCACTTTTTTTTTAAAGGAAACACATTCAGAAATCCCAGTCACCTTTAATAAGAATACCCTGGAAAGGTATAGTTTGGTTAAGAATTAGAGATGTCTCTACTTGGCTCTCTACTTTGAATTTGCTAGAATCTCTTATGAGATGTCTAGTGGCAAGAAACGAATAATGTAACCGTATAGAGGCTTTGATATTAATAACAGAAGGTTAAGATTTCAATTTTTATTTTATCACTGGGCTTCTTCTCATTCATTTTAAACTCCAGAACAAGGACTAGATTTTTTTTTCCTCTGTCCAATCCAATTTCTGCATTCTAACCCAGTCACAAGCGGAGCATAAGAATAAGCGATATAAAGAGAAAACCAAGGAAGTCAGTCAATTGGCAGGTGCTACTCAGAGCAGGTCTTAGCTTCACTACATCCCAGATTTAAATATTTATTATATAATTACATAAATAACCTAACAATCCAAGCTGAAAAGCCCTGATAAAGCTAATTAGCTGATATACTTCTCAGCATGTCAGTTCAGCAAATATATGTCTACTGAGTCTCTAAAGGATGTAAGGCACTGGTGGAAGATTATACATAAAAGGTAACATATACAATCCTCGCCCTTAAATAACTTTTCAGTGTGCATGGGATATGTCTGCACTGTCATGAATCAGCAGAGAATGAGAGCTCGAGCGCCTCGTCACCATCGCGTACCTCTGCCTGGCCCGACAGGAGCTGGGGAGTTATTAAAATGACAGAGTGCTCACAGTTCTTTGGAACAGCCCTTTTAATAGAAAAGGACGTGTGGCTCCTGAAGGAACGGGGCCCGTCAGATTTCAGGAGGCAATCTGGCTGCCCAGAAGCAGGAGGCAGATGGTCCATGGTAGACTTGAAAGAAGCAGATCAGGGGACTGGAAACTGCAAGTGCTGTACACAGAGGCTTCAAAGGCACCCTCACAGGAAACAAAGCCCCCCAAAATGTGCTTTTTAATTCACAGAGATAGTACCGCTGGCATATATTTGATTAAGTATTTTATTAGCAATGATGACTTTCATAAATTATTTTATCCTAATATGCCTTATGACCACAGTAGGATTTTGTTTAATCTCTGAAGTATTCTAAGTGCTAAAGCAACAGATAACATCTTATGTTTGTTTAATACTTTATAAATTTCAAAGTATTTTCACATATATTATCTGATTTGATCTTCATAGCAGCCCCAGAGGGTAGGTAAAACAAGTATGGTATTGTCACTCCCACCCCCTTCCCATAGTAAGATAAATGAGTCTCAAAAAGGTCAAGGAATACCCCCAGGATTGCAAATACCACTGGGCAGAATTGGAACCAAGGTCTTCTCACATTTACTCTAGTTTTTTCTATCACATCAGCTCTTTTATCTTTTTAAAAACCAACATCTAAAGAAATGTATATAAATAATAGTGTCTTAAAGCCATCTGTGGGGGTCACTTCTAATGCCTCTCCAACATTTATCCCACTTCCACCTCCACCCCATTCCTCACCCACATAGAGTAGCTGTAAAATTTGAATAACATTGCCTCCCTCTCCAAACACACACAGTGCTCACACGCGCATACGCGCGCACACACACACACCTCCAGGAGAGCTATAGTTTAGTCTATTTAAGGAAGGAATGGAGAGGGGAATGAGTAGGACAGAAGATTCTGGGGCAAAAGACTCTGCTGTAATATAATAATCTTGGCACAAAAACATTGATGCCATGAGAATACAGTCAACTTTTAGGTATCTAAATATGAATTATCCAAATTCAAGTTGTAATCCTAGACCAGCTTCTCTCCTCCACTCATCAAAATGCTGGATTATCTCTTTCCGCAACCAATTACTCTGCATTCAAAAATGGAAAATTAATTTCACTATTAGTTCAAGAGGAAAATAATTAAGAAAAATTATGGAAGAAATTATTACATTTTTAAAGTTAAATATATTTATTTTATGATATTATTAATTAGCTGTTTTAAATGATGAATGCCATCTATCCATCTCCATAATGTATGTCATTAAAAGGGTATTTCACTTAAGTTTTTGAGTATGTTTTTCTATGGAATGTTTTATAAGAATCTTTTTCTTAAAGTTAGAAAATACCTTTTTAAACCTTGTTTGAGCTAGTAACTTATTCTACAACTATTTTAATCCTGTTGCTTAGAACCATGTATAGTCTACAGTAGAGCTTGTTCCTGTAAGAAGTACACTATGAGGAGAATTTTTCTCCATTGCACTTTATGAAGAGCCGATAAAGGCTCTGAAGTAACAATATGTGGAGAAGATAATAGTGGAATTGCTAGACTAATTAACAAGCTAATAAGTGTTTACTGTGTATTAAGACAAATAAGTCATTTAATATTTTAAAACAGATTCTCACATTGTGGAATCAATTTACAACTTAGGCATATTGACCACTTAGTCTATATCTGTTTCTGCTCACTCCTCTGGTAACTTTTGCTGGATAGGATTTACACCAAGGTAAACAACATCTCCACAGCTGGGTCCCTATTGTGAATATTACTGGAGCAAAGTTTCACAACATCTACATCCATTTTGGGGAGAGTATATTTTTCCTTTAAATCTTTCCATTATGAACACATTTCCTTCCAGGCAAAGTTACTCGCTGAGCAGAGTTCATTGTAACAAAGTGCTATTAAAATCATTCAAATGGAAAATTTTAAATGGCACCACTATGGGTTTTTTTTTTTCATTTTTTTTATTGATACTTAGAGAGAAAAGGGGAGAGAGATAGAAAGAGAAGGAACATCAATTTGTTGACCCACTTATGTATGCATTCTTTGGTTGATTCTTCTATATGCTCTGATGGGAAATCGAACCCACAACCTTGGTGTATAGAAATGATGCTCTAACCAATTGGGCTATCTGGCCAGGGCCCCATTGTATTTTCTAGGACTTGAAAAGGCAGTAACATAGGAAACATTTTATGAACCCTGAAAATGTTTTGTATTCTTTCTTGTAAGGAAGATAGTTTTCTAAAAATCTTCAGTCTCTTTACCAATATTCTCTAACCTAGGCTAATCTGTTTGAAACTCTCATTTGTCTTATATATTGGTGCACTCGGTATTTTGAAATTCTGATGAGTTTTTCCATAAGAAGCTTAATTTGAAGTGCAGTTCAGACTTTCATTTTTTGGCAACAAAATAGATTAGAGACCTTGACTTACAAAAAAATGTAAAACCATATTCTTAGAAATTTTAAAATGATGACCTCTCAACAAATATGGAAAAGTTAAGCCAAAATCTAGATGAAGAAAGGAATCCTTCAGCACCCAAAGTGATCCTATTAAGTCAAGATAATCAGATCACTCCTCTACCCAAATCCTCCCCGTAGCTTCCTGGCTCACTCAGTAAAAGTCCTTACTATAAACTACAGGGCTGTGTCAATTTCTATTGCTGCAGTAACAAATTACTACAAATTTGGTAGCAAAAAACAACACAATTTATTAGAAGCCTGGTGCATGAAACTAGTGCACTCGGGGGAGTTCCTCAGCCAGGTCTTTGCCCTCTCAAAGTCCGCCAGCCCTCAGGGGATGTCGTTAGTGCTGCTGCTGCCGCTACCACTGCACTCACCAGCAATGAGCCCGGCTTCTGGCTGAGTGATGTTCCCCCTGGAAGTACACTGACCACCACGTGGCAGCTCTGGCATTGAGCATCTGCCTCCTGGTGGTCATTGCACATCATAATAACTGGTTGTTCTGCCGTTCGGTCAATTTGCATATTAGCCTTTTGTTATATAGGATGATCCTGAGATCAGCAATCCAAAATGGGTCTCATTGGGCTGAAATCAAGATGGTTCTTTTGTGGAGAGTCCTTTTCCTTACCTCTCCAGCTCCTAAAGTCCACCTACTTTCCCTGGTTCCTGACCACCTTCCCTTCATCTTCAAAGCCATCAACATTGAGACCAGACCTTCTCACACTGCCGTGTCTCTGACCCTCTCCACTGCCTCTTCTTCCACATTAAAAATCCTTGTGATTACAATGGGCCCACTTGGCTCATCCAGGATAATCTCATCTCCAGGTCATTTGAAGGTGACCTTAATTCTATCTGCAACCTTAATTCCACTTTGCCATGCCAGATAACATAGTCACATGTTCTAGGGATTAGGAAGTTGGCCTCTTTTGGGGCTCCAGGATATTTTTCTACTTACCACAAGGCCCAACTTGATCTAGTCCCCCATTATCTCTCTAATGGCTTCTTCTGTATTCACCTCACTGACTCTGCTCATTGTACCTACTATGTGCCAGGCACCAGGCTATGTGCTTTAACATGCATACTCTCATTTAAATCCTCAAAACAACACTAAGATGGATAATTTTACCCCATTTTCCAATGAAGAAATTTGAGATTCAGAGAAACTTTAAACTACTGTCAATAAGCCCTTAAGTAGTAAAACCCAACTTTGCTGACTTTGAGGCCAGTATTTTTTCCAATATATCCTGATACCTTTCTTTGAATTAGCAACCTGATCAAAAGTTTGGAACTGGTAAATTTTCTGCTGCTTTTTAATACTAAATAACAATTTGTTCAGATTTTAGCCTATCTTCTGAATTTGTTGGTAAATATTATTTTTTAGAACATAAAGACTTACGCAATTAAATGAATACAACCCCTCCTTTAAAAAATTAATCTAAATTTTTATATTTAGTGAGTTTGAAAAACTAAATAATACCTGGATTTTATGTTCTATCCTATATAATAAAAGGCCAGCAACCTTAAGCATAGTGACTGGAACAACCACTAGATCAGTCGCCATGAGGTGCATTGGCCTCCTCTCAGCCCCACTCCACCCCCCACCCCAGGGGCCCACAGGCTCCGAATGCAGCATGGTGAACGGGGAACCACGGCAAAGTGAGATGAATGGCGGTGGGTTGGGACTGGTGAGCGGGGCGGCATGGCTGACCTCTTGGTCCCTCCCCCAACTCACAGACTCCAAACACAGCATGGCAAATGAGGCACCATGGCAAACTGATGTGAGTGGTGGCAGGTCAGGACTGGCCGAACTCTTGGTTGCTCCCTCATCCCACTGGCTCCAATTGCAGCATTGTGAACAGGGAACCATGGAAAATTGAGATGTGTGGCGGCGGGGCGAGACTGGCAAGCAGGCAGAACAGCCAACCTCTTGGTCCTTCCCCCAGGCATGCAGGTTCTGGGGAACCGGAGCCATGCTGCGGTTGGGGAACCATGGAGAACTGGGAGGTGGCTGCTGGGTGGGACTGGAGACTGGCGAGTGGGTAGAAGATGGCCCTGGCCTCAGGTTAGGCCTAGGGACCCTACCCATGCACAATTTCATGCACTGGGGCTCTAGTTAATAAAAGCAGTAATGACCCATAAAATTTGGAATTCAAAAACAGTGAGCCATCCTTTGTTTCTATGGTAACACAATGAGAAATAATTAGTTGGCCCCAAGACGTTATAATTCCAATAAACTATTTCACAGCTTTAACATCATTTTAGAAAAATCCATATATATCTAATTCTTATTGTTGCCAAAAATTCATAAATTAATACCATATATTTCTAAAGGAAGAGTACCGCAGCATTAGAACCTTCTTGTGCAGTATTTCAGATCTCCCTCTTATCCCAGCTTTGGCAGCAAGCTTAGCTTCTCACAGGTGCCACCTGACAGTAGCTTGTGGCCTATACCAAGTGCCTCTCTCTGCTCAGGAGCTTCTCTGACATTGCTGTCTGGGACACCAACAAAGATCTGGTAGCACTGACATGTCCAACCTAGAAGCACAGGAATATCAGTATTTATGGGGCCACTCTTGACTAGTGTGGGGCAGGAACCAATAGGTAATCCTATTCCCATGCACTCTCCAAGTGGGCAGCTCTTAGTTCATCAAGCTTCTCAAAAGGTCATGCTATGATCAACAGTAACCAACAGCTCTGGCTGGTATGGCTCGGTTGGTTGAGCATCAACCCATGTACCAAAAGGTTGCCCACTGGATTCCCTGCCCACGTTATGGGCTCAATCCCTGGTAGGAGAGCATGCAGGAGGCAGCAGATTAATGTTTCACTCTCTTTCCCTCCCCTTCCACTCTCAAAGTCAATAAAAAAAATCTTTTAAAAACAAAAAACAGTAACCAACAGACAACATCCTTGATAGGTTTTCCTCTCTCCATTTTTTACTCTTCCATCTATTACCCCTACTCCCTTAAATTACTTCCTAAATAAACTATCTACACATAAGCCTTTGACTCAGGAAAAACTTATAGGGAAACACAGGCTAAGAGACCTTCCGTTAAGATTCTAAATATTTTATAGACCAAGGAACAGAACAGAGAATCCAGAAATCGACCCAAGCCAATATGCTCAAGTGATATTTGACAAAGGAGGCAAGGGCGTACAATGGAGTCAAGACAGTCTCTTCAATAAATGGTGTTGGGAAAATTGGACAGATACATGCAAAATAATGGCACTAAACCACCAACGTATGCCATACATAAGAATAAACTCAAAATGGATAAAAGACTTAAACATAAGACGGGAAACGATAAAAATCTTAGAAGAATCCATAGGCAGCAAAATGTTAGACATATGTCATAGCAATATCTTTACCAATACAGCTCCTAGGGCAATGAAAACTAAGGAGAAAATAAATAAATAGGACTACATCAAAATAAAAAGCTTCTGCACAGCAAAAGAAACCATCAATAAAACAACAAGAAAGCCCACTGCATGGGAGAACATATTTGCCATATTATATCCAATAAGGATTTAATCTCCAAAATTTATAGCAAACTCATACATCTTAACAAAAGGAAGATAAACAATCCAATCAAAAAGTGGGCAAAGGCCTAAATAGACACTTCCAAAAGTGGACATACAGAAAGCCAAGAGACATATAAAAATATGCTCAAAGTCACTAATCATCTGAAAGATGCAAATCAAAAGGACAATGAGATATCATCTTACACCTGTCAGAATGGCTATCATCAACAAGTCAACAAACGACAAGTGGTGGGGAGGATGAGGAGAAAAAGGAATCCTTGTGTGCTAGTGGTGGGAATGCAGACTGGTACAGTGACCATGGAAAAAAGTATGGAGTTCCCTCAAAAAATTAAAAATGGAACTGCCATTTGACCCACTAATCCACTCCTAGGAATACCAGTATATCCCAAGAAATCAGATACATCAATCAGAAAGGACATATGCATCCCTATGTTCATAGTAGCACAATTCACCGTAGCTAAGATTCAGAAATAGTCTAAGTATCCATCAACAGATGAGTGGGTTAAAAAACTGCGGTACATCTACACAATGGAATACTATGCTGCAGTAAAAAAGAAAGAACTTTTACCATTTGCAACAGCATAGATAGACCCAGAGAGCATTATGTTAAGCAAAATAATACAATTGGAGAAAGATTGTGGAATATAATGAACTCATTTGTGGAATATAATGAACATAAACTGATGAACAAAAATAGATCCAGAGACAGAGAAGCATTGAACAGAACATTAAACTTCAGAGGGACATCAGAGGAAGTGAGAGTGTGGGGGGATTAGAGATCAACCAAAGGACTTGTATGCATGCATATAAGCACAACCAATGGACACAGACACTAGGGGAGCAAGGGCATGTGCAAGGGGTCAGGGGTGGCCAAACAGAGGTCAATGGGAGGAAAAGGAAACATATATAATATTTTCCTATCTAATAAAAGAGTAATATTCAAATTAACCATCATTTTGCTACACCCATCAGCCATGCCCACCAGCCAATCAGGAGAGAGTATGTAAATTAACCCCAACCAAGATGGCTGGGGCCATGAGCGAGCAGGAGGGAGACATGGGTTTCCCCAGTGATGGAGGAAGCCAAGCTTTCTACACACCCTGGCAGGCCCAGACCTCCACTCAAGGCTACAAAGTTTCAATTATAGAAGATAAATAAATCCCAGATACTAGGGCCTCCACTTCAGTCACCAGGGGTTGTGGCCAGCCTGCAAACCACCACAGGCCCCTCACCCAGGCCATCCCATGCCCCAAGGGAACCCCCACCCTGATCCAGGACACCCTTCAGGGCAAACCAGCTGGCCCCCACCCATGTACCAGGCCTCTATCCTATCTAATAAAAGAGTAATATGCAGATTGACCATCACTCCAACACACAAGATGGCTGCCCCCATGTGGTTAAAGATCCTGCCCCCATGTGGACACAAGATGTCCACCACAAGATGGCCAGCAGGGGAGGGCAATTGGGAGGGACCAGGCCTGCAAGGGAGGGCAGTTGGGGTGACCAGGCCTGCAGGGAAGGGCAGTTGGGGGGACCCAGGCCTGTAGGAGAGAGTAGTTGGGGGAGGACAAGGCCTGCAGGAGAGGGCAGTTAGGGGTGACCAGGCCTGAAGGGGAAGGCGGTTAGGGGCAAACAGGCTGTAACAGGAGCAGTTAGGCATCAATCAGGCTGGCAGGGGAGTGGTTAGGGGGTGATCAGGCTGGCAGGCAGAATCAATTAGGGGCAATCAGGAAGGCAGGCAGGCAAACAGTTGGCAGCCTGCAGTCCTGGTGGGATCTGACCTAAATGGGCAGTTGAACATCCCTCTAGGGATCCCAGATTGGAGAGGGTGCAGGCTGGGCTGAGGAACACTCTCCTCCTGTGCACGAATTTCATGTATTAGGCCTCTAGTATGTACTATAATACTTTAAACAATATAGAATATTTAAAAAAACACCAAAAATAAATTTTTAATTAAAAAAATAAAAAGATTCTATGTATCTGTGTATATGGTTCCTACTAACATTCTTCTATAGGTTTTTTTAATAGCCAACTCTTTCCAAATTATAACATCAAAACTATTCTTCTTGTCCTTGGCAGGTCTCTAATGTATCTTTCTAGATAACTAGAATCAAATAATGCCAATTCAAAATAGAGTTTTTGCATTTGAAATTTTAAATAATAAAAGGTTTGCTCAATTTCAACTCTGCTATATTTTTATAACCTTTGCAAAGTCACTTAACCTTTCTATGCCTGAACTATCACCTTTATAAAAATATAATATAATTCTTACCTCATAGGTTAATATAAGAATTCAATAAGGTAAAATATGTGAAAATGCCCATTATAATGTCAGGCAAGTAATATTACCTGCTGTTAATATTACCATTATCAAATTATTACTGATTTATTACTTATAGATTACTGATTTTATTGTTGATTTTATTTGAAATCCTGCCATCATGGGGATAAAATATCCATTTTGTGGACTTGATATTCACAAAAAACTTTTTATTGCATTTTATTTTGTGGCCGTAAGAAAATATTTGAATTCATTTAATGCTCAGAACTAAGATAATTCCACAGAATAAACTGAGAAGACCTCTGTGAGGATCTTTGAAGTTAGAGACTTCAAAGCATTAGTGCTTTAACAAAATACCTTTGCCTCATAACCAACCCTGCCCTGTCTTTCCACCATTATTAAGTGCTCATTCATAAGTCTCAAGCAGTCATCCATCAATTCAACAAACACTATGCTGTGTTGTGGTAACTAGACAATTATATTATGTAAAATATATTATTGCATTATTATCCTATATAATTAAAGGGTAATATGCTAATTAGACCAAATGTCATTCCAGATGTCCTTCCTGACGAAGCCAGGACTGGAGGGAAGCCATCCCAGGTCCCAGGTGCCTGAAGTTGGCCCAGGGAGCCAGCCCAGGTCTCAGGAGCCAGAGGGAAGCTGGTACCAGGAGCCTAGGGAAGGAAATCCTATTCTTGCACGAATTTTCATACATGGGGCCTCTAGTCCTATATAATAAAAGCCTAACATGCTAAGTGTCTGATCTTCCAGTGACGGGCCAGACCCCAGCAGCCCTTCCACGGTCCCCCTCGCGGCCCCAATCACGCACCGGTGGGGTTTCTCGGCCTGGCCTGTGCCCTCTCCCATTCTGGGACCCCTCAGGAGATGTCAGACAGTTGGTTTCAGCCCTATCCCACAGGCCACTCCCCTCAGGAGTGTGCCAGATGCAGGGCTCACGGCTGGCAAGCGCTGCTGCAGAGTTGCAAGCCTCTCTGGATAGGGACTGATTGGGCATGAGCCTGTGCCAGGTGCAGTGGGGCCAGGATGAGCAGGAGCAGCATGTAGGAGCTGCAAGTGTTGTTGGACTGCAGGTTTTAGCTCATTCTCCACATGCCACCCAGAGGGACCCAACACATTGACGAATTCATGCAGTGGGCCTCTAGTGATGTTAGTAAAATGATTGGATTAACCAAGTGGCTAATTGCCCAGTAATTCCAGAGGTTCTGTTGCTGGATACACATCTATTCCGGCCCCAGCTGTGATTTAGCGCCACCTGGTGGCACTTCAAACTAAAGCTTAGCTATTGATGGGAATGGTATTGGGTCCTTTATTGATTCCCTGTTTCCCCGAAAATAAGAAAGTGTCTTAGGTTAATTTTTGCTCCCAAAGATGCGCTAGGTCTTATTTTCAGGGGATGTCTTATTTTTCCATGAAGAAGAATATGGTACACATTTATTGTTAAACAACAAAAAAGGAAAATTATTAACTGTATATGGTACGGTAGTAGTTGTCATCACAAACCAGCTCACTGATTGGCCGCAGTGCAGCCGGAGCTGTTCAGGCAGTGCGAGGTCTCTTTAAATCAGGAGTCAGATGCCTTACAGTAGCTTTGGTGCCTTATATTCTGGGGAGGCCTTATGTTTGGAGGAGGCCTTATTATCAGGGAGGTCTTATTTTGGGGGGATGCCTTATATTACAGTGAGAGGCAAAACTGGAAGTAGGTCTTATTTTCAGGGGATGTCTTACTTTTGGGGAAACAGGGTAGTTTAGGGCGGTGTCAGTGATTCCAGAACAGTGAATTGGCATGTGTTTTATCAGCTTACTTCAAGAACACTTAGTCATAATATACAGGCACACGCCCTCTGCTTCCTAAGATAGAACTGCCTGCCATTTAACCTTCTAACCTCACTCACTCCACCAGACCCTCCCTTAGAAAGTATGTACTTCATCCTCCACCTTCCCAGATGAAAAATGGCTGAACATAGGACAGAAATTAATTGCCAAATTTATTATATGTTACTTCTCATTAATAATGGGACATATTATAATAGGATTTACAGTATTTGTTAAAAGTATACCACATCCCATGTTTTTCCCAACGCACTAGTGATATATTAAGTAACAAAAATTAAAAGTTCTTTGCTCTTATTAAACTGGGCAATTAGCCAGTTTGTTAATCCAATCATTTTATTAACCTCATAAGTAGAAAATGCAGAAATTTATCACATAAACCTTCAAAACAAGTGTGACAGTGGTATGAAGGAGAGAGATTGGTTGCTAAGCAGGTCTGTACTGGAATTTAACATAAATAACGAGACCTAGGAAGAGTTCCCTGAAGAAATGATTCATCTGCAAGGACTGAAGGTTGATCAGGCAATGGGAAAGAAATAAATTCTGGCACAGGCAACAGAATGTGTAATGGAGATATTTTGAAACAAATAAAATTATGCATTTTTAATTCCTTTTTGTAAATCATGTTTTTCTGATGTTTTCCTTCCTTTTAGATTAAGCTACGAGTTTTGTTTTGCACAGATAATGACAGAACAGATACCTAAGGAAAAAAAGTCACTCTTCTGCTTCGAGAATGATGCTTGCTTCTAGAGGCTACTTTCTTTTTTTTTTCTTTTTTTTTAAATATATTTTTATTGATTTTTTTACAGAGAGGAAGGGAGAGGGGTAGAAAGTCAGAAACATCGATGAGAGAGAGACATCGATCAGCCGCCTCCTGCACGCCCCACAGTGGAGATGTGCCCGCCAGCAAGGTACATGCCCCCGACCGGAATCGAACCCGGGACCTTTCAGTCCGCAGGATGACGCTCTATCCACTGATCCAAACCGGTCTCGGCTAGAGGCTACTTTCTTGTAGCCAGGTTTTATTAAGAGAGAAAAGTTCTACCTACTTTTGTTGTTGTCGTCATTGTTTGCGGTTTTGTTTGTTTTTAATTCCAACAACTCCTTTTTAAGGATCGAGAGACAAGCCAATGGATTCAAACAAAAGGATTCTACTATTAAGTCATCCTGAAAACCAGATCAAGGATATTACATAAATGAGGTTCCAACCCTAACAAGAAGGATACAGAAACTTTTCAAAGAGAAACAAGAAAGGGGGGGGGGGGGCCGGAGGGGCAGGAAGTTGAATCTGAGTGTACTCACTTACTTTCCTTGCAGTGCATAGCAGTTCAAGAAGGCACTGCTACAATTCAGAGAATGGAAGGACGAGATTGGCTGGGGAATAAATAATCTTGAAGGGCAGGCCAGAGATGGTCTCCCAGAGTTTCACACACTCCATAAAGATGGGGAAGAAAGGAGGTTGAAGTTATTATGTTCTGGGTTGAGGGGAGGGAGGCACTCTGAGATTAAACAAAACAAAACAAAACAAAACAAAAAAATTAGTGTCAATTTAGGGTTCCTAAAGTTGGAATAACAGCCACAGATAAAGGACTACAGCAAGGTCAGAAAGATGTTCTCCTAGATTTTCTTCTAAAACTGTTATTGTTTTATCTTTCACATTTATACCTGGAATCATGTCTATTTTATTTTTGTGTATGGTATGAGGTAGAGTCAACCAGTTCACCCAGACCCATTATTATAAAGGCCAGCCCTCTCCCTACAGAATTGCAATGTATGTAGTCTTTGTCTGTGATTTGTATATGCAAGGGGGTTTATTCTTCTACTCTGTTCTCACTTATCAATTTTTCTACCCTAGCTCCAATACTGCACTGTCTTAATTACTGTAGATATGTAATAGTCTTGATACCTGGTAGTGTAAGTCCTTCAGCTTTGTTGTTCTTCTTCTTTTTTAAAAAAATATATTTTATTGATTTTTTACAGAGAGGAAGGGAGACAGAAAGTCAGAAACATCGATGAGAGAGAGACATCGATCAGCTGCCTCCTGCACGCCCCACAGTGGAGATGTGCCCGCAAGCAAGGTACATGCCCCTGACTGGAATCGAACCTGGGACCTTTCAGTCCGCAAGCCAACGCTCTATCCACTGAGCCAAACCGGTCTCGGCTGTTCTTCTTCTTAAGATGACCTTGGCTACCCATAATTCTTTGCATATCCATGTGAATTTTAGAGTAAGCACCTCGATTTTCACAATAAAATTTCCTGGGAATTTTATGAGGATTGTGTTGAAACCATAGATTAATTTAGGAAAAATGATCTATAATAAAAGTGTAATATACTAATTAGATTGGACAACCGAACAATCTTCCAGATGTCATTCTAGACATCCTTCCAGAAGAAGCTGCAGTGGCAGGGCAGAGGTGGTTGGGGCAATCAGGTAGAGGAGTTAGGGGTGATGAGGCAGGCAGAGTGGTTAGGGGCGATCAGGCAGGTAGGAAGGGATTGGGCCTAAACTGGCAGTCGGACATCCTGGGAGGGGTTCCCAATTGTGAGAGGGTGCAGACTGGGCTGAGGAAACACCCCTCCCCTGCCTGTGCACAAATTTTGTGCACCATCTTCTAGTATCTTTATATTAGGTCTTTCAATCCAATAAGACGTATCAATCAATGTATTTAGAGTTTTTTTCATTTCTTACAATAAATATTTAGCAGCTTTTGTCCATTTTTTATTAAATTTATCCCTAGTTAAATGTACAGTGGTACCTCGAGATACGAGTGCCCTAACATACGAGATTTTTGCTTTGAAATACGAACAACATTTGAGATAGGAGTAATTGCGTGGATCGGCCGGCTGCACACGACCCACCAGTTTACCACGACTCTAGCGTCTCATAGTTTCCCACGCCTCAAGGTTACGGAACGAATTAAACTCGTATCTCGAGGTACCACTCTATTCCTAAATTTAGATAAATTTAAATCTTTGATACTATTGTAAATAATATTATTTTTCAAATTTCTTTTTTTTTATTTCGTTTTTGCAGGCATACAGGAGGAAAAAACCTAATTCTTATACATCTAAATTGTTTCCAACAATTGTACTAAATTCACTTATCTATCTAAGAATTTGTAGATTCTTTTTAATTGTCTACATACACAATCATGCCATCTAAAAATAAGTTTTCTTCCTTTTTCATTGTTATTTGCTTCTTTTTCTTGTCTTATTGCCCTTCCTAAGGCCCTTGAAAATGTTGAATGGAAGTGATGATAGCAGGCCTCCATGCCTCATACCCAATATCAGAGAGAAAGTTTGGAATATTTATCATTTAATGTGATGTCTCCTATAAATATATATATATATTTATCAAATTAAGAAAATTACATTTTATTCTAAGTTTGTCAATACATAATAGTATATATTTGATGTCTATAAAATTCATAGTAATGTCACCTTTTTTTATAACTAATGCAGGTACTTCATATTTCTTTTTTTTTTTACAGTAATAGAAGAATAGGATATTGGTTAAATTCCACCTAGATTAAATAATATAGTATGATCTCCTCACTTCAAAAATCCTGATTTAATTAGATCTGTAAACATCCTTTTCCCAAACAAGGTAACATTCACAGGTTCTGGGGATTTAGACATGGACACATCACTTGGGTATCACCATCTAGCCCATTATAGCGTGGTTTGCATCACTATTACAATGGTGTGCCTTGATGAAGTATCATTCATATTTAACATACTTGTAGTTGGCTAAATTCTTTATATCATAGCTTGGTTTGTTTTTAAAGTTTGAAATATTCTCACCTATAATCTCATAAAATCTTGCTTTTATTCTCTTCTCTCTTTCCGGGTCTCTAAATGACATGTTCTAGACCTTCTAAATAGGATTCACATGAAGGGTGTGCTGGAGACAGGTTGCCAGAGTCAATTGTTAAATATTCAAGTATTTTGTGATATGACTATTAAAGCATTGGTAGCTTGAAATCAGCCATGGTGGCAGTATTGATACCCTGGCAATTGGTTCTATTACCTACAAATCAAGGCTTTCTTTTTTCCAGAGAGGTGGATTACTTACACATTTGTTATACTCTGTTTTTTGTTCTTTCTATCATTATGTCTCTGTGTGCTTGAACTTGGATATGTTCTTCTGAATTATCTTCTAGTTTATTAAGTCTGTGTCCAGCTGTATTCAACTGCATGGAACCCATTTGAGTTCTTTTTAAAAATATATATTTTATTGATTTTTTTTACAGAGAGGGAGAGAGATAATTAGAAACATCGATAAGAGAGAAACATCGATCAGTCTATTGAGTTCTTAATTTCAAATATTGCTTTTTATAGCTGTAATTGTCCATTTCACTTTTTTACCGGTTCTAATGCTCTGGTGAGATTTTTCCATCATTTCATCTATTTGGTCATTTTTCTTTATTTTCTTATACATATTAATTACAGTTATTTTAAATTCTTTGTCTACAAACTTCAATATCTGGAGCAGTTGTGGCCCTACTCAATTGTATGCTCTCTCCCTTAATTATAGGTTCTACTAGAGGCCTGTTGCATGATATTCATGCAAGAATAGGCCTTCCTTCCCCTGGCTTTGCTCCTGGCCACCCAGGAGCCTGCATGTCCCCACTCCCAGTAGAGCACCACTTCTGTAGCTCCCTCCACTGCCTCCCCTTCCCCTCATAGCAGGTGTTCCACCCCTCCTGGCTGCTCCACGCCTGCATATGCAAATTAACCTTCCATCTTTGTCTGTTTTGAGATTGGCTACTTATCAGAACACCAGAGGATATTATAAAAATGAAGTGTTGGTTAATTTGCATACTCATTCCTGATTGGCTGTGGGCATTGCAGAGGTATGGTCAATTTACATGTGTGTCTATTATTAGGTAAGATTTGTCTTGCTTCATTGTATGTCTAATCAATTTTTATTTATTTGTAAAAATAAATACAACATCTCCAAATAATGTTATCATTCATTGGAGAGAGATTTTCTTGTCCTCTACTAGCATATAGTATGGGAGGCTGATAACCTCAAATAATTAAGCACTAACTGGGTTGCACTGAATTCCAGTATTGAGAAGATGAGTCTATCTTGGGTTCACCTCTTTTCCTCAGGCTCTCTTGAACTGTTATTGACAACCAGGTCAGTTTCTACTTCTTCTGCTTTGACAAACTGTGGGGAAATCCAGCTCTATTCTTCAGAAGTTCTCAGCCCAGTTCTTCAGTGTCCTACCCCTACATTTTAAAGTTTAGCAAATGTCTTGAAGGGGAGAGCAGCTGTGTGTCGAAGGCATGTCCCCTTTGTTGGCGGGTCTTTGTTTCTTATCATGCAGCCATGGAGGATTTCACTTGCCTTTTAGAAGCCTTCAACTTGGCTCCTTAGCCACCTATGCTGCACTGAGCCTGGCCAAAGTCCTGTGGGGAAAACCAGACAAGAAAGTTTCCTTTCATCCCTCCAGCCCCGCAGGACCACAGAGAAGATTATACATTTCTATTTCTCCAGCAGAGTCCTTCCACAGCGGCCACATCAGATCCCAGCCCTTGCCCATAACTGTCAAGTGACCCCAGGGAGAGAAGTGGCTCTTGTTCAACCACCTACTCAGGAATGTTTCTCTCTCTGGAATTTTAGTATTGTAAACTTGCTTTTACAGCTCTCTCATACCTATTTTTGAAATTTGGGTTTTGTAGCAGGAATTACCTACTATTTCCTACTATATGCTACCTCTTAGTGTAAGTCCCAACACTTCATTTTTAAAATATCCTCCAGTGTTCTGATAAGCAGCCAATCTCAAGCAACACTGACCTCGTCAAAGAAACTATGACAAGATTGAGATTTGAGTTGAGATGCTGTGATTTTCAGAGCTTTCCCTCATATGTGCAAGGTAAAGGGACTCCTATCCTATCTAATAAAAGAGTAATATGCAAATTGACTATCACTCCAACACACAAGATGGCCGCCCCCATGTGGACACAAGATGGCTACCACAAGATAGCAGGCAGGGGAGGGCAGTTGTGGGTGATCAGGCCAGCAAGGAAGGGAAGTTGGGAGGGACCAGGCCTGCATGGGAGAGCAGCTGGGAGGGACCAGGCCTGCAGGGGAGGGCAGTTAGGGATGACAGGCCTGCAGGGGAGAGCAGTTAGGGATAATCAGGCCAGCAGGGGAGCAGTTAGGCATAAACCAGGCTGGCAGGCAGAGGTAGTTAGGGCAATCAGGCAGGTCGGTAGACAAGCAGTTGGGAGCCAGCAGTCCTGGATTGTGAGAGGGATGTCCAACTGCCTGTTTAGCCCCAATCCAGGACTGCTGGCTCCCAACTGCTTGTCTACCAACCTGCCTGATTGCCCCTAACCAGTAGGATCAGGCCTAAACAGGCAGTCGGACATCCCTTGAGGGGTCCCAGATTGGAGAGGGTGCAGGCTGGGCTGAGGGACACACAAGCCCCCTCCCCGCCCATGCATCAGTTTTTTGCACTGGGCCTCTAGTTTATTATACTGTTTATGCTTCATGCAGGAAAAAGGAAAAAGTCCACAGAGCAGAAAAGGCACCCTAGCCACGGATCACTCACTTTTAAGAAATATTCCCAGAAAGTTTAACCTTAAAGTTCCATTTATAGAACATTGGCCCAAATTATATCACTTGTCTACTTCTACCTATAAGGAAGACTGGGAAATGTAATATTTGTTAGCCTGAATGGTGCCCCTGAGAAACTGGCCTTCCTTTGTAAGGAAAAGGAGGAGAATGTATATTAGGTGGGCAACTCCAATCTTTGTTATACTTTCATTCTTAGCACTTCCTTTTGCTTCTTTCTTATCTAATAAATCCCTCTCTATAATTGCATAAGAGAAAGGTTATTTTCTGCTCCAAAAACTCCTCAAAATCCCAAAGAGAGTTCTGCTATTTCATATTTGCATGTAAGAAACATGACCTCCACATTTGTACGGTCTTTATCATGAGAAAGAAACAATGTTATTGGCAATGTCTTCCCATTACTCCTTTCTCTGTCAAGTAAGAGATTTTTAGTAAATAACTTATTTACTGGTCCTGAAGCCTAACTCTGGTTACACATCTGTGCTAAACTGCTTTTAAGAAATCAGGCATTTTCCCTGGCCTATGTGGCTCAGTTGGTTGGTCATCATCCTGTGCACCTAAAGGTTGCTGGATTGATTTCCAATCAGGGCACATGCCTGATTTGTGGGCTCCATCTGTAAGGAGTGTGCAGGAAGAAGCCAATCAACGTTTCTCTCTCACTGATGCTTCTAGCTCTCCCTCTCTGTTCCTCTCTTTCAAATCTGTATATATATGAAAGGCTACTATGCAAAGTGTCCCCTCCAGAGTTCAGAAGACTGGGCGGGAGTTCAGTCACTTGCTATGACATGCACTGACCACCATGCAGTGGCATGGAATGAAGGAAGGCCCCAGCTGGCAGTCAGAAGGCCTCAATCAGCCCTGATCACCAGCCAGGCCTATGGGCCATGCCCGAGCATGAATTTTGTGCACCAAGCCTCTAGTCAATAAGAACATTCAAAGAAAAGTCAGCCTTTTGCTCTAGCAGTTATCTCAGTGGTTAGTGTGTCAGTCCATGGACCAAAGGGGTCTGGAGTTAGATTCCTGGGCAAGGACAGATACCTCAGTTGCAGGTTTGTTCCCCAGCTCCAGTAGCAGTGCATGCAGGAGACAAGCAATCGATGTTTCTCTCTCTCCCCTGAACCTCCTTCGTTTACATTCTCTCTGAAAATCTATATATATGTGTGTGTGTGTGTGTGTGTGTGTGTGTGTGTGTGTGTGTCTCCTTGAGTGAAGATTAAAAGAAAAAATTTTAAAAAATTAAAAAAGTCAGGCCTTTAAAGCAATATTTAAAAAATGTTTTAAGCAGAACATATTGTTTTAAAATAGCTTTGTACTCTATCATGTGATAAAAAGACAACAGTTTATCATAATGAAGAGGTCATAATGGGATCTTTCTTAATTAGAGCATATAAAGATATATTAGTGACAATGACTAACTACTTTCTAAATATTTTGTAAGAGAGAAGATCCTTGCGTTTTAGTAGATTGGGTTAGTAATTAAGACCACAAAAATCATGAAGGAATGAAATTTATTACCGTGGAAATGAATTAAGTCGGGCATTTCAAAACAAAGAGTAGAAAGATTTCTTTTGGAAATGATCCTATTTAGAGGGTGAAAGAAAGATTAGACTCTAACATTTTTGAGATTTTATGAGTAAAATATAAATATAGCTTAAAGACATCTGGAAATGTGGGCACTGATCATTATCTAACTTTCAGATAACATCCCATGTACCTTCAATGGTATTCTGCAGGGAGCAGTTAGAAGGTAGGTGTTGGATATCATTGTTAACATTTTCTCAGTCTAGAGAAAATTAATAACCAACTTCTTTTGGTTCTTTCAGAGTAAATAAATAGGATTAGGGAAACTAGTTAAAGCAAAAGGGAGAAGAGAAGGAAGAAAATCACATACTTGCCACTAATTAAAAAGGTGTGACTTTGTTAACAGTTGCGCACTGTTTTGGGAGGCAATTTTTCCACTTCTCTGATTCTGTCGTCATGGCAATGAAAATGGAGATCTATTTCTTCCCAGCTTTGAAATTCCATAAAGCAATGATTCATTAAGGTCTGAGACAACTCTGGAAAAGAAGGCATTGGTAGGAGGAAGAACAGTTGTTGAGCCCCTACTAGGTATTAGGCACCTTGCATTATCTCATTTAAGCCTGGCATGAATACTGGCAGTATTTTCCATTTACAAGGGGAAACAGATCCATAAAGCACCTTGAACAAAAATATATAAGTACTTTAAGATTATTTAATTTTTTTTTCATTTTTAAACTGTACGCAGGTGTCTACCTGGACAGCTAAGAATCATATCTTAGATATGAAGTGTAGGTAGCATCCAAGTATCTACTAATATCTTTAGAATATATGTGCATTTCTGGGTGTGGCAGTGTTGTTTTTTGGTTTGGAGTGTTCGAGTTTTGCACTGTATTTGGCGTTTAGGTCTAAGTCACAAGAAAATAGCCAATACTCATGGTCTCTTGGTGATGCATTTAAACCATGAGAAAATTGCTACCGCAGAGGTCTAAAGAGTGTAAGAAAACAAAAAGAACCAATTACAATTACATTGCCAAGAACATGGAGAGTCAGGGAAGTCATGGAGAGGAGGTGAGCTGGGCCTTATGGAAGAAGTTCCCAGACAGGTGAATTCAGCTAAAATTTTGATAAGGACTGTGTAGAATATATAGATCCATTTAGGGAGCATGATCATCTTAACAATATTAAGTTTTTTAATACACAAACATGCGATATCCATCCATTTATTCAGGTTCTCTTTAATTTCTTCAGGAAGTACAAATCTTTCGCAGGAATCTACACTAACAAAGAAGTAAGATGCAAATTGACTGTACCTTTGCAACACCCACCAGCCAATCAGGAGTGAATATGCAAATTAACCCAACAAAGATGGTGAGTTCATTTGCATACACAGGTGCTGAGTGGCCCTGGGTGGGATGGGACACTTGTGTCATTACTATGTTCCTTACCACCCCAGCCACTCCAGCCCTTTGGGCAGCATGGGAAGGCAGAAAGGCAGCTCTGGCCGGAGCAAAGGCGGTGCCAGCAGTCAGGGGAAGGAAGGCCCATTCTTGCATGAATCTTTGTGCATGGGGCCTCTAGTCTTAAATAAGAGACTCTAGGAGAACATGCAGAAAAAGAAAAAGCTGTCTGAAAACTTTCCAATTTCCATAAAGCTTGGCTCTATTTTTGTAGTATATATGTGTTCCCTGAGACTCCTTTGTTTTCTTATAGCAAACCTGCCATGCTTAATCTGGTTTGAGTTGGTTTCTGTGACTTTTAATCAAATGATACTGGGCTAAGACATCACCTATCAAAATTAATTGGCCTTTAAAAGTTCAAGTGTCTAAACTCAGGGTTGAGATTTCAATTCAGGTCCAGCTGGCTTCAAAGTGTAGGTTTTCCCATTATCACCCTTTATGAATTCTTGCACTTAACTGCTTGTCAATGTACCTTTAAGAGTTAGGCCCCATTGCAGACCTACTAAGTAAGTACTTATCAAACTGTGCTTCTGCCTTCTAGAATGGCATTTTCTTTAAACTGCATTTCTAATTTTACACTAGGCTCTCTGTGCTAATTCTTATCTTTCAGCTGTAACCCCAAGACATTTCCCTTTTTATGATTTTTTCATGCTTAGTAGCTGAAGCTTTGGTTCTTCACACTCTGAGGAATATAAGAGAAACTGCTGCTTTATTCTTTTTTTTTCCTTTTTACTGCTGCTCTATTCTTGAACATTATGCTTCTATTAATATATTCCAATGTCATATTGGCTTTTAATAATAGCACAATTCTCTGGTACTTCTCATCTTGATCCAAAAAGAAAAAAAGAAAAAAATTAAGGACATTCGCAAACCACAGCTTTACACCAATCAATATGATCGTGTGGAAAGAAGTAAACATCATCTACACAGTTTCAGCCAACACACTTTCTTCTCTTGTTTCTTAATAACAGCAGGACGTCTTCTCCAGTAACAAATAACACTGAAGAGACAAAGCCCAGAGAGGCGGGGCCGAAGCTAGAGATGGTATATTTTTAGTCATTTGATTAAATTATGTATATGTGAAGTTGATGATTTATTGAAGGGGACAGGAAAGCCTATGTAAATGTTTGCAGATGAATAATTAATGTGAATTTCCCACATCACTAAGCCTTTAATTAAAGCCACTGTGAAACAAAGCAAGAACCAAAGAGCCTGTCTTACAGCAGCTAATTGTAACTTTCCTAAGTAACAATTGAAGATCCCATGCTTAATTCGCATCTTTAAAGAAAAATAGGCTATACCTAGGGTGACAGTTGTTTTTTTATCCCAGTGTAACTAATTCCCTGCAGATATATATATATATATATTCCTATATTACTAAATTTTAATAAATTTTACCCATGAAACTTTTGGGTTTTATTTGTTTTGCTTTTTTAAAAGTTGTGTTAATTTTCATTTGTATCTCTCTGATGATTAGTAACTTTGAGCATTCTTTCCTATGTCTCTTAGTCCTCTTAGGAGAAGTTTCTATTTAGGAACTTTGCCCATTTTTTAAGTGGCTTGTGCTACTTGCTCTTCTGTATTCTGTCTCCCAGTCTATCTCTTTGTGTTCTCATGGTCATGACTGTGATACCTGGGTGAACACTGAATCCCAGGAGCTGCTTGCTCCCTGCCAGCTTCAAAGGTGGAGTAGTTTATACATGTGATGGACTAAATATATATAATGAACTGTACCATGCCATACATGTCCTTTAAAATCAATTTTCTGACATTCCCTGGGTGTGGAGCCAGGAGTTCTAGTCCTGGTTTGTAATATTTATAAACTGCATGCCTTTGAGTGAATCATGTTAGCTCAGGGAGCCTCAATTTCTTCATTTCTAAAAGGGGAGATGTTTGGACTCTCTGATGTTCCCTTCAGTTTTACAGATGCTGTTCCTTATCCACACCTACTTGTGGAAGGAAGTAGTGCCGGAACCTGCCGGCAATGGAACAGTACCTGAAAGAGGGGGTGAGGATAAGAAAAAGACAGACAAGAAAAGATGGGGTTGGGAGGTCTGAGACTTGAGTCTGCAGCCCCACGTTTATTTCCAGCATAGTATTTAAGCACAAGCAGAGGAGGGAGTTACACAAATCAGGTATTTGCAAATACAGTCACTGACCTTCTAAGTAATCAAGACCTTGCAAGATCTTGCACATAGGCATCAACATTTTTTCAGCCAAGCTATTTAGTTATGTCTAAAGTCTGCATTCACATCTCTGTTTATTAAACTGAAGGGTGAGAAAGCAGAGAGCTATATCCAGAGCCTGCATTCAGGTCTCTAGGACCCCCATATGCCTGGGGCAGCTCCCCACAAAGTAGGACCCAATTCTTAGTCTTTCCATAGGCATTGGTTTCTTGGCCCAATAATTCTAGGTCTGGTGGGATTTTCGGCTGCAAAGGAAGGTATTTGGGCGCAAGAAGCCTCCCTTTGGAATGCACCTTTTGTTTGTACTGCTAAAGAGAGCACTGAAAATGGAGAATAGAGAGGGAAAAGGATTATGTGGTCACCATCTCAGAACACCTGAGATATGCTGGATCCAAGGAAAGAAATGGTGAAGCCTGACCTCCCACCTCCTCCTACATCATGGGTCCTTAGACCTGAGATGGACACAGAGTTCAGTGCTTCATCCCATGGGCACACAGGCAGCACCAACCCAGAACTAATGAGTTTGACTATGTAAATGCCTTATCAGCTGTAATTATTTATATGAGCTACTCACTTGATTCAAAGTTCTTAATTAAAATTTAGAGGCTTATCAAAACATAAGATAAAAACAAGTTATGACCAAAAAATCAATAGGTAAGAAATAATGGCAGAGTAAAAACGTGATGAAGGGACAGATAATGGATGCTGGCATTTGCTCCAAACTTACTATGGGTCAGCCATACTTTTAGCTCTGAGCTTCCTGGCGGGCATTGCAAAGAGAAACATGACCAGTTATAAAATACAGTGGTACCTCGAGATACGAGTGCCCTAACATACGAGATTTTTGAGATACGAGCCTTCGAGCGAGCGATTTTTGCTTTGAAATACGAACAACATTTGAGATACGAGTAATCGCACGGATCAGCCGGCTGCACATGACCCACCAGTTTACCGCGACTCAAGCGTCTCATAGTTTCCCATGCTTCAAGGTTATGGAACGAATTAAACTCGTATCTCGAGGTACCACTGTATAAGGCCCCTCAGAGGTAAACAAAACAAAAGCTGAGGAGCTGCGTAACAATTCTGGGTTCCAAGAACAGACAGAAATTCTTCCATGAGTACTTATAGAGAAAACTAGAGGCCCAATGTACAAAAATTCGTGCATGGGAGTGGGGTCCCTCAGCCCAGTCTGCCCCTCTCACAGTCTGGGAGCCTTTGGGATGTTCTACTGACAGCTTAGGCCTGCTCCTCACTCTGTGAGAGGCGACCAGGCTGATCAGGGGAAAGCACCACCCCCATCATCCCATGGCTGTTGCCACTGCTGCCCACTGTAGCCACCAAGGTATTTTCATCAACATGGAGTCCAGTCTTTTCACTCTGAAAAAATGACATACTTTTTCAGGCATTTTAAAGATGTCTCTTTTATTGAATATGACATTTCTTCCTTCTTTCCTTCCTTCCTTCCTTCCTTTTCCTCACCTGAGAATATTTTTCCATTGATTTTTAGAGAGCATGAAAGAGAGAGGGAAAGACAGAGAAACATCAATGTGAGAGGGACACTTTGATTAGTTGCCTCCTGCATGATCCCTGACCTAGGCCCGGGTTAGGGAGGAGCCTGCAACCTAGATACATGCCCTTGACCAGAATTGAACCTGGACCCTGTGGTCCACAGGCCAAGGCTCTATCCACTGAGCCAAACAAGCCACGGCAGAATGTAACATTTCTTAGCCCCTCCAGCAGCGGACCTTCATTTTTTTTCCTCCAAGAGTGAGGTGGAAAAACCCTAGATCACCTTCTTGGATTCTTATTACCCAAGTTACCAAGAACACTGCGAGTGGCCTACTAGGAGCTTAGCCAAAGAGCTATCAGAAAAGGTGTTTCCTCTGAAGCTCACACACAGAGGCAGGACTGCTAGCACAGCACGGCTAGCAGACCCCTCTCTCTCTGGGTCTCCCTGCAGCTGCAGCAGCTGGTAGGCCCTCTTCTCTCTGGGCCTCTCCACAGCCATGGTGTCTGGCGGACTCTCTTATATCCAGGCCTGTGCCATCTGTGGCTTGCCTCACTGCGCACGCAGTCCCTTCCCACCCACCTGCACACACAGCCTCCTCCTGGTGGTTGTGATGTTACAGCATCCTGGACAATTTGCGTATTACCTCTTTATATATAATTTATAATGTATTAAATCATATATCCAATAGGATCCTTATAATTAATACTAGTGCATGAAATTTATGCATGGTGAGGGGCTGATGCCTAATTCATGTCCCTCAGCCCGGCCTGCACCCTCTCCAATTTGGGACCCCTCGAAGGATGTCCTACTGCTGGTTTACAGGGAACAGGCCTAAACCAGCAGTTGGACATCCCTCTCACAATCCGGGACTACTGGCTTCTAACCGCTCACCTGCTGCCTTCCTAATGGTCCTTAACCACTCTGCCTACTGGCCTGTTTGCCCCCAACTACCCCTCCTGCTGGCCTGCTCACCCCACCTTCCCTCCCCACTGGCCTGCTTGCCCCCAACTGCCCCCCTGCTGGCTTGCTCACTCCAACTGTGGGATCCCCTTTCACGTCCCACGTGGTTCAGGGCTCCCATTCAGGGTTCGGGTTCAGGAGGAGGCTACACGCAAATGAAAAGAGAAATAAGAAAATATTAATTTGGCGATACTGGGGTGGCCAGGAGGGAGCCTTCCTCTAGTGCAGTGGTTCTCAACCTTTTTTAATGCTGTGACCTTTTAATACAGTTCTTCATGTTGTGGTGACCCCAATCTTAAAATTATTTTCGTTGCTACTTCATAACTGTAATATTGCTACTGTTAATGAATCATAATGTAAATATCTGTTTTCCGATGGTCTTAGGCAACCTTGCTAGCAGTTTTCAACCTGTGGGTCGCGACCCACAAGTTGAGAACCACTGCTGTAGAGCCTAAGACCATCAGAAAACACAGATATTTACATTATGATTCATAACAGTAGCAAAATTACAGTTATGAAGTAGCAACAAAAATAATTTTAAGATTGGGGTCACCACAACATGAGGAACTATATTAAAAAGTCACAGCATTAAAAAAGGTTGAGAACCGCTGCTCTAGTGGAAAGGACTATCCCTTGCTCTGGCCTTTTTCTCCCTTTTATTAAAGCTTTGGGACACACCCATAGCCTTTAGGCAGGAAATTACAAGAACAGAAATTAACATGAAACAAACAGGTAGAGGCTGCTTCAGCTAACAATGTTTCAGCTAAACAGCAAGTGATTAGCTCTGACCTTTCAGAGCAATTAAGGTTGACCAGCCTTCTGGTCTCCTGTTCACATCTTTCTATTAGTGAGACAATGTTTGGTTTCCGGCATCTCCCCCATTTTCTTTCCTCTAAAAAATCTTGCATCTGCAGACTAGAAATAAACATATATAAGAACAAAAAATAAGACAAGCAACAATGGCTATGTAAGAGGTAAATGAATAAGTCTGTAGTAAGTTTCATTCTGGGCCAACAGTCCTTTGAGTCCCAGTTTCAACATCCAAAGTTTTTTGAGTGTACATGTTAGCAATGATATTTCAGTTCTGGATGGTAGACAAATGGTGCAATGCAGGTCTGACCCTCTCTGGTTTGGTCCTGGGCAACCTGAATTGATGCACAGTTGCTGACAGCTAGTATGGCAAGGCGTTGTCAGCATCTTCCATCTCTGGACCGTTTTTCCTCTTGTCTTCATAGCTGGAGCATTCTCTGTTGCAGGAATTCACATAGTCTTGGAGTTGTTCTCTGAAAATATACAAACATATTCTCAACCAAAAGGAATTTTTTTCTATAAATTTGATTTGGGATCCTTTTTATTTTTTCCCAAATGATTTTCCTTTGGCCTATTCTGATACTATGTATGTTTTTCATAGGTGTCTTGCTATTAAGTAAAAGAAATTTTTTCTAGATGTCATTTGCTTACAGGATAATTTTCCTTACATAATATTACTGTACTATCCCCCCTTTTCTTTTTGATTTAATTATTAGAAGGCTTTTGGAAAATTTTTATAATGCAGTCTTGATGACATTAAAATTTAATTTTTTTGCACAAAAATATGACTGCTTTATGTTTATTGCATGATAAGCAATTTTACCATGCAATGAACTACCAATAGAAATTTTAGTTAAAATTTTAGGAACAACTTTTTTCCAGTACAATTAAATTTTCTTGAATATTTACTTATTTCAATTAGCCAATTTAAATTAATTTGAAAACTTGACTACTACTTTATTGTCAAATTTAATATTCTAACAACAATCTTAGTTTTATCCTGTAAATATTAGTGGAAAGGATTATTTGCATTCTTGAGTAGGCCCTGAGCATTCCTGGTGTTAGGCTGGATTTAGAATATAGGGCAGCTGTCGGCCAAGTCTCTGTCTGTTGCTGGGTCCTGATCTGAGCTGCTCCAAATCTCTGTCTGTCACCTGTATCCCGAACTGAGCTGGGCCAAATCTCTGTCTGTTACCTGGGTCCTGAACTGAGCTGGGCATGGGAAGTGAAGCAGTGATGGGGCAGGAGACCTCCCTCAGTAGGGGCGAAGGTTCAAACCCCTGCAATGTTGGGGAGGTGAGGGTCTGTGCCTCACCTCTGTTGATCCCCAAGTTCTCTCCTGATAGCCCCTCTGTGACTGTACCTGTCTTAGGTTGTTCCTCCTCTGAGGAATCTTACCTGTCACTGGCTAACCAGCCATCCTCTGGGGCCAAGCAGGTTGATGTGAGGTTCAGTTCCGTCTCCTTGGTAGCCGATGCCCTTGTGGCCTCCACGCCCAGTACCTGCCTTGGGATCCCCTCCCTTGCTGACGGGGTCACAGAACTGATCACATATCTTGGGGAACTCGGGTTTCTTCTCCAGGGAGGGCCCAGCTCACACCACTGGGTGAGAGACAGATCCCATGGTACCAGCCAACACAAGGCTTCAACCTCAGCATGAACAGAAAGCTCAGGCAACAGCTGTGGGAGGGTCCCTCTTGACAAAAAGAGCAAGAAAAGCCAATATAGAATGCTCAAGTGCCTTCTCACTGCCTTAATTCCTTTCATGATCTTTTTAAAATTGCTACCAAACATTCAAAGAATTAGATTGTAAGTTTGTTTGGGATATTTGTACAATATACTGTAGTAAAATATCAAAAATTATAATGACATTGTAGAATAATAACATGTAAGGATATTCTTTGTCCTAGGCCATGGCAATTCAATTTCAAACTGGCTATCAATTTCTTTTTGTATGGACAAGGTCTCAGTTACTTTATTAGAATACTTAATCAAATTGTTTACACAGACACTGGCTTTTCATTTAGCTGAAAAACCTTGATTTAAGTAATTTAAAAAGCAAAACAAATTTAGTAAATGTTTATGTCTGATTCACAAGTTACAAATGTTGCCCTGCCTCTAGCTTAAGAATACAGGAGGCTATGAGCTTTTTGTTATTTTAAATTCTTCTGCTGGAGTTTTAAGAAATATTTAGTTACTTCATTTTGCCCTTCTTAGAGACCAAAACCTTCATAACATTTAAAATATAGTTATTAATTTTTATTTATAAAGTTTTCCATGCAATTTCAAGTATATTAGATCGGTTAAATTTAAAAAGATTTCCTTTAAAAAGAGAGAACAAATTTCTTGTATTACTCCAGGCCCATGGAGCTTTCCAAGAATCATCTCTGTTAAAGCCTTGAAATTTTAACATGGAAAAGAGCATCAAATATATATATTCATATATGATTTAATACCTTTTATAATTATCTTAAGATATCAATTATACTTTAAACTAGTTTTTTTATATTAAAGTTTTTCAGTTGGGAATCAGAATTAATCCCTTTTTAATTAGACCAATAAACAACATAATTTGAATTCCTAATTATTAGAGAAATTTTATTTTATTTTCTCCCAATTTAATTTGAATCTAGCTGAAAACCTTGATTAATAACACACAATTTTTTCCTTTTGGTTCCTTCACTCCACCTTTTTAAAGAAATAAAGACCACTTCTAAGTTTTTCTTTTTCTGCAGCTTTTGGGGAGAGATTCCAGCTTAAAACCCTGTCTAATATGTCCAAAAAGGTGGACAATTGTGCACATTTCTTTTTAAGCTGGGCTTCTCTCCTCACGAGTACAGAAATTCCAGACACATTTCTAAATGTTTAAGACTTTTTCATGGCGAGAAAGGAGACTTTAAATTTAGTATACTGGGAGAGTGGGCTTTCATATTGGATTGTCACGTGTCTCTCCCTTCCCCCACATCCTGCTTACTTAAGGGGAAAGCATTAGTAACAGATCTGGTGGAATTTCTTTTCATGCTTAAAAGATAAAGACAAATCTTAAATTTTTTCTTTCTTTTTCGCTTTCCGAAGTAATAACTAGCACCTAATTTGGCCAAGATTTGCATTTCCCTGAGAGTTCTTCTATACTTTTTAAATGAAACCTTAAGTAATCCCATTGCAGGAGAGCAGATAGCCTTGCCCTCTCCTGCCACCTTTGAATTTCACCACACCAGAGGCGGTTTCAACAGTAGAGTGTCACTTATTACAGATTTTAGATTTCAAATGCAAACTAAGATTTTAATTTGAACAAGAAACCACATTATTTAAGCATGCAAACCAAAAGTTTATAATAAAGTTTACTTTATATTTATAACCTAATTCTTCCCCATTAGCCTGGCTGCAAGACGTTCCCACCCTACTTACAGATCATGACTCTGCAGTTAATCCGTGGGCTTTGCGTACATTGAATTTCCCTCACCTTTTCTTAGGTGAATTTTCCTTCACCATTTTCCTTGGTGAATTTTCCTTCCTTCGCTCTTAGGCGAAAAATACTTTCTCCTCCATAGGTCCTGTGGTCAGGTTCCAGATGTGGGCAGGAAACCCTTTCCATGTCCCTTGTTGGGCGCCAGATGTGGGAGCCCCTTTCCACTTCCCTCGTGGTTCAGGGTTCCCGTTGAGGGTTCGGGTTCTGGAGGAGGCCACACGCAAATGAAAAGAGAGACTAGAAAACATTAATTTAGCGATATTGGGGGCCAGGTGGGAGACTTCCTCTAGTGGAAAGATCTGCCCCTTGCTCTGGCCTTTTTCTCCCTTTTATTAAGGCTTTGGGACACACCCATAGCCTTTAGGCAGGAAATTACAAGAACAGAAATTAACATAAAACAAACAGGTAGAGGCTGCTTCAGCTAATGTTTCAACTAAACAGTGAGTGATTAGCTCTGACCTTTCAGAGCAATTAAGGTTGACCAACCTTCTGGTCTTCTGTTCACATCTTTCTATTAGTGGGACAATGTTTGGTTTCTGGCACCAAACTGCCTCTCCCACTGTCCTGCTCACCCCCAACTGACCCCCACTGATGGCCTGCTCACCCCTAACTGACCCCATGTTGGTCTTCTCACCCCAACTGCCTCCACCCTGCCTGATCACCCCCCATCGGCCTGATCACCCACAACTGCCCTCCCCTCTTGGCCTCTAACCACCTCTACCTTGGCCCTGCCATGATGGCTTTGTCTAGAAGAACATCTGGAAGTTCTCCTGGAAGGTCTCCCAGTCTAATTAGCATATTACCCTTTTATTAGTATAAATAGAGGCCTGGTGCATGGGTGGGGGCCGGCTGGTTTGCCTTGAAGGGTGTCACGAATCAGGGTGGGGGTTCCCTTGGGGAGTGAGGCATCCTGGGCGAGAGGCCTGTTGTGGTTTGCAGGCCGGCCATGCCCCCATGGGGTGAGGGACCCTGCTGGAGGGGGGTGTGGCTAGCCTGGGTGAGACACAGGGCTATTTTCAAGCTGGCCACATTCCCTTCAGGGTGGGGATCCCTCTAGGGTGCCTGGCCAGCCTGGGTAAGGGGCTGATGGCTGTTTGCAGGCTGGTCACACACCCCCAGTGGGGACTCTTACTCCATGGGGACATGACCAGCCTGGGCAAGGGGCTAATGGCTGTTTGCAGGCTGGCCAAGCTCCCTCAGTGGGGATCCTCACTCCATAGGGACATGGCCAGCTTGGGTGAGGGGCTTAAGGCTGTTTCCAGCTTGATCACACCCTCTTCAGGGTGGGAGTCCCTAAGAGGGGGCTGGCCAGCCTGGGTGAGGGGCTGATGGCTATTTGCAGGCTGGTCACACACCCCCAGCGAGGACTCTTACTCCACGGGGACGTGGCCAGCCTGGGTAAGGGGCTGATGGCTGTTTGCAGGCTGGCCAAGCCTCCCCAGTGGGGACCCTCACCCCAATGGCCAGCCTGAGTGAGGGGCTTAAGGCTGTTTTCAGGCTGGTCACACCCCCTTCAGAGTGGGGGTCCCTAAGGGGTGCCTGGCCAGCCTGGGTAAGGACGAGGGCCATTTTCTGGCAGGCCATGCCCCCCAGCAACCCAGGCTCCCAGCTCCTCCTTTTTTTTTTCTTTCTCCAGTCCCTCCTTGAGCGGAGGCCAAGGCCAGCTGGAAGCCTCAGTCACCCCTAGTGACCTAAGCCCCCAGCCATTTCTTGAGTGGAGCCAGGGAGGGCGGGAAGCTTGGCTTCCTCCCAAGCTTCCTGCTCATTCCAGCTTCATGGTCACTGCCATCTTTGTTGAGTTAATTTGTATACTTGCTCCTGATTGGCTGGTGGGCATAGCAGAGGGATGGCCAATTTACATGTTTCTCTTTTATTAGTGTAGATGTTTTTATGGAATCATATCTATACTATCCTTCAATAGATAAACACTATGCCAAAATTCAATACTTACCATTTATCTTTAAATTTTGTGAAGTGCAATAGTAATTATGTTCATCCTTAACTATTTCAGAATAATTGATGTCACCATAAGTGTCATTGTTTACAATATGAAATTTTCAGTTCATTTATGTGTAGTCTTCAGAGTTTGTATGTTCAAATATTTATAACAATAAAAAACTAAATTTTATTGAAACTCTGAGAGAAGGATCTGGGAAACATGATAAACTTTCTCTGAAAATGTCAACTTAGCATGCTTCTGGGACTAAAAAGGCAAAGAAAAGGAGGGCTTTTTGATCAAACAAACAAATAAACAAAACTGTCCTGTTTCAAGGGGGCATACAAAGAATAGTACCAGGTGAGGATTACACAACTCATAAGGGTTATGTTTTAAGACCAAGTTATAATCAAGTTACGACAACTTAAATACAAATATAGTTGCATAAACTGTGAATTCTTTCATTTATTGCCCTAGTTCACTTCATGGACTATTTCTACATAGTTTATCCCTAATTCCAGCCCTTCTGGGAATAACTAACCTAACTGATCTATAGCACAAGCACACTTATGAAAAGATTTTGTATATCTATATGGTCTCAGTCTGTTCAGTATGCTGGAACAAAACACCATAATCTGGGTGGTTTATAAACAGCAGAAATGTATTTCTCACAGGTCTGAAGGCTGAGAAGTTCAAGATCAAAGTGCCAGCAGATTCAGTGTCTGATGAGAGCCTGCCTCCTCATTTACTACTGCCTTCTCATTGTGTCCTCTCTTATAACCCTCCCAAAGACCCCCACATCCAAATACCATCACCTTGGTGGTTGAGATTTTAATATATGAATTTTGGAGGGACCTATACATTCAATACATTGCTTACATATATACAGGTTGTGACAAAAGTAGGTTTACAGCTGTTCCTATGGAAAATAATGCAATGATTAATAAAGAATACAACTTAAACATTTTTTGTTCTTATAAGTTTATTTCTAGCCTACAGAGGCAAGATGTTTTTAAAGAAAAGAATTGAGGGTGAACGGGTAACAGATACAGAGGCATAGAAGCAATGAACAGATTGTTATACTACAGTGGGAAAGCAGGGAGGTTGCAGGGGTGGTGGTGGGGCCAGTAAGAGATCAATCGAAGGACTTGTATGCATGTATGTAAGCATATCCAATAGAAACAGGACATTGGCGGGGGACAGGTGAGGGCATGTACTGAGGGGTGGGGAAGGCCGGGGGGAGCTCAATAGGGGGGGAAAAGGAGACATATGCACTACTATTTGTAACACTTTAAACAATTAAAATATATATTAAAAAAGAAAGCCATAAAACCTGAAAAGTAGAAAACAATACAATAACTGTCTAGCCAAAAGCTTACACAAAAAGGCTCCACAGAGCATGAGCAAGGTTCAATAGTTTCATATCAAACCTGAATCATTTGTCAGAAATTCAAAATCATCACAGCCTTTAAAATGTCCTTTTATTGTATGTGGACATTAATAAGGAAAACAAGTACTTTATTGACATTTTAAGAGTATGAATTATTGCTCAAGTATGCATAAATTAGTTGTATGTCTTCTCTTATAAATAGTAATTTGCTATCTCCCTATAAAAAAATAAAGAATACAATAATAAACTGTTTTCATGTACTCAAAACCGTAAACATACTGTTGCCCTACCCTGTACATATACATACGTATACAATATCACAAAGATATATTTAAAATCTAAACAATAGAAAATATTCTATCATATAATTCACACACTAAATATCTTCATGTTGTATAAGAAAATGGAGATTTCTAAGCCCTCTCTGCCTGCAAAGTTCATCTGAATCACTTTCAACCAGCAGCACTGTCCTGAGGTCTCTCCACCTCCTTCCAGGGAGTTCACTGTGTCATCTCCATGTCCATGTAGTGAGCTCAGACAGACCTACACTCTGCACTGACAATAGCTCCCTGAAATTATTGGCCAGTGACATAGTTGGGCTACTGAGGTCTTCTCACCAGACTATTAAAATTACTCTGGTTGGCTACCTCTTAGGAAAAATTTGGGTCATTAAATAACTCTGCCCACCTATATTTTGAGTTCATCACTGAAAGCAAAGTCTTATCCTCCACATTAATTTGAGGCTCAGTAGCAGTTTCTGTTTCTACCTCCCAGAAATTTTACTAGTTTTTTCCTAAGTCTTTGATAGAAGATCATCATTCTTTTTTTTCACCAGAAGTAGTTTTCAGGAGTCTGATATGATCCGAATAAAGGACAGATCCATAATTCCAGCAAACAAATGTATTTGACCATGAGCTCTTTCAGTGTGCGGTCTGCAGATAATTCCACTCTGGGTCTCTGCACCTACCTCACAGTGCTTGGCACAAGTGGTGGGCCCAAAATAAGGATGAACTTGAATATGCAAATAATTTATCATGAGAAATAGAACAATGAAGGATATCTTATCATCTCAGCTAATCAACATACTTGCTTCTGAAAGAGAAATCAAATTGAGGTCAGAAGATAGTCTTGATACAATAAGGAAAATGATCTGAACACATTTTTAAGGATACTGGCCATTTAAAAATAAATGGCTCAAAAACAAACAAACGAACAAATGGCACCACAGATTTGGTGCTGACAAACCAACACTCGGCTTCCCATGGAGTACTCTTGTAAATCACCTCATTAGGGACAGCAAGTGGTGGAAATATGCTGGCCAAATGAATGACATTAATAGGTACAGTAGATAAGAATTTTTGTGTAGGTCTCAGGAAGATGGGGACAGAGGTAGCACAATTTTTCTGTTTTTCCAAATCCTCATGTAAAACAGGAAGAGCTAACAGATAGCAAAGTCAAGCATGTATTGAACAACATTCACTTAAAAAATAGTGCCCTGGTGCATGAATTTGTGCACATTGAAAGGAAATTAATTAGAAGAAATATTTTAATATTGCTATTCACCCTTTCTCTATAATAGAAGTGTCAACCAAATTCACAATCAACAATGACAGATCAAAATACACATGTGCAATTGGCACCAGTGAGAACTTTACATGTATCATGTGTGCAAGAGTCAACTTAGCCTTTTATAGATATAGATATAAACTTGCTTTATTAGACCTGTTTTCTGATGTAGCTAAACTTTTTCCAGTCCAGTGAAGCACCTCATCTTCTCTTTCAGGTAGTTGTCAGCAACACAGCAGTAAATATCAACAGGAAGCAGATTATTATTGTAGATTACACAGGGAGAACAATGGGTGAAGTATTTAACTGCAGTAGTGTTTGATTATATTCTGCGCAGTGAGAAAAATTAAAATCATTTTCAAGGTCCACCATTTCTTACTTCTTTTCAGTAAGGTCTAGTTTCTAAGTTTTCTAAATATCCATTTTCTGGCTAGTGAAAAGAAAATAGGGTTCTACCAAGTCTCCTATCTACCCACTCCAGGACTTCTGTGTGGATCAAATGAGATGAGGCAAAGGAAAACCTTTCACAAACATTTGGTTAAATTGTGAAATGTTTGCACCTGGCTATTAAGAAAGCCTGGTTCCTGGGCTAAAGAAACTCCAAGGAGGCTGGTTGCTAGGGAGAGGAAGCCAGGTGTTGCTATGTGACATCATTACCACAGTGACCATTTCTGGGCTGAATTGGACTGTGGGCCGCATTTTATGCCATGAGGTCTCGGCAGCTTTGGCAGTGATTTTGGTGGGCTGTAGTTCCAGGGTGGTGGTCGGGCCCGTGTCCCACTTGAGGGAAGCCGAGTGTTGGTTTGTCAGCACCAAATCTGTGGTGCCATTTGTTTGTTTGTTTGTTTGTTTTTGAGCCATTTATTTTTAAATGACCAGTGTGAAAAAAATGTAAATAAATAAATAAATAAATAAATGGACATTGTGCGTCACACCAGCTCCTGCATTGAGGGTCTGCCCTTTGGTGGTCAGTGCGCATCATAGCTACCGGTCAGAAGGATGGACACTTAACCTTTTATATGTATAGATTGAATGACAAGATATACTTACAAACCACTGAATACAGATGGGTGCTGGTGAACCCCTAACAGCCACAAACTTACATGGCATTGATGCCCCTTTAGTAAGAAAAACAAAGCAGCCATCAACCAGCTTCTGACAGGTTTGAGAACAAACCCCTTCCAGTTCAGGTCCTCCGGGAAGGAGATGTTGATATGGAGTTAGGAGTGTCAGGAGAGGACCAAACAATGAGAGAAAGTGCTGTGGATGCAATCAAAATGAGCTGAAGAGAGAAAAGGGACAGCTAGACCAAAGTAGTGCAAGTAAACAAAGCAGAAAACCCCAGAAAGCTAATCACTATATTTTTTAATTTAATGATATATTTTATACAAGCCACTATATTCAAAATAATATAATTTAAAGATTAAATCAATATTAATTAGAGCATTTACTTTTTTGGCAAGTCACCACATTTTTTAAAAATATGTTTTTACTGATTTCAAAGAGGAAGGAAGAGGAAGAGAGACAATTATCAATGATGAGAAAGAATCATTGATCGGCTGCCTCCTGAACACCCACTCCCGGGGATCGGGCCCCCAATTCAGTCATGTGCTCTTGACCAGGATTGAACCTGGGACCCTTCAGTCCACAGGTGGACGCTCTATCCACTGGGCCAAACTGGCTAGGGCAAATCACCACATTTAACATCACATATAACAAGGAGCTCTGTGCCATCTCTGACTCTTCTACATCTCTCTTCCTTTTTTTTTTTTTAATCCTGGCCTGAGGATATGTTTTGATTGACAGAGAGAGAGAGAGAGAGAGAGAGAGAGAGAGAGAGAGAGAGAGAGATAATATCAACACAACATATAACCTAACATTCACAGATTCCGAGATTGGTATGCAGACATGTTTGGGGGACCATTATTCTATCAAAAATTAGTAAATAGCTGGCAGGAGCTAGAAAATATTAGGGAGGTATGCATCTCCACACTTCTGATACTTCCTTCCCAAAGGAACTCACTAACTGTAATCACTGACTTCTCTCTGCTCAGAGGAGATAGACTGACTTACCTGGTGTAAATTTGAGAGGAAAAGATTGAGCATGATTGGCTCAGAACCCTCCTTCCTCCTTTTGGGAGTGAGGTGCACTTATAGGGAGCACTTGGTTCACTGCTCCCAATGGAGTCTGCCCTACTGGGAGCCAGTCCTGGAAGAAGGGTTAGGGCAAGGCTTACCCTAAACCTGGGCTTTCTTTCATGGGGGCCCCATGATCTCATTGGGCTAACAGGTCAACAGCCAAATCAGAAGATTCGGTGATATCAGTAATAAAGGTGACATTTTGGCCCCATGTCCCAACTCTTTTATTTCTCAAACTGTTCAGAGTCCAGGTAAGAAAGAGAAGTACCTTTGTTGAGATTCCACCACAGACCTCAAGAGGACACATTTAATTCCTATGATGCAATTTATTTCCCCAAGATGTCCCATTTCTCCATAAGTGGTTTTTGAGGATAGAGTTTATGTAGGAAACGGTACACAGCATGGGGATGAAGAGTGAGGGTGTGTATTGTGACAGCCAGGATTCATATGGTGGATCCACCACTTACATATTGTGTGATGCTTGGCAAGGTCCTTGACCTCTTTGTGTCTCCATTTCCCTCCTGTAAAACAGGAATATGAATGCCTACTTGGTAGAGTTGTTGTGAGTAGTGAGATCATAGAAGTAAAGCACTTAGAAGAGAGCCTTTACCACAGTGCACATTGTAAGCATTCCATGCATGCTGTGTATTGTTACCTCTTATATCAATTCCTACCCCATATTGTATCTGATACAGGTATACTAAAATAATATAATTTAATAAAATGAAACAGGGTTCTCTGCAGCAGGGACAATGGCTTAACCACTTACTTAGCATGGAACAGAGCTTATTGCATGTTTGCTGTGTGAAGAAATAAAATGGGAAATGAAGTTGAAACCTAAGGTAAGAAAATTAGTCTGCCATATGACACAATTTCTTTTACAAAACCTAACAGCTAATAATAGGACTTAATTTCCACTTGGTCAGAAATTCAAACAAATGTATGGGTGTTAATTTTTAAGTAATGGAAAATGCATTCTGTCCGATTTTGCATCAAAATTGTATTCCAAGGATAATCTCCAAGCATTTCACTATTGCCCAATGCAATCATGAAGCATTTGCTGCCCTCTTGTGGAACCAATTGTATAGTGCACATAAAGGTGACATCTTAGTCAACTGATTTAGCTTCTTAAAAAATAAAACATTTTCCTACTCAAATATTTTTCAAAATACTCATACTCAAAAAAATGTCTTAAAGTTAATATCTCAAATAACAAATGTATTTGCATTCATAATCTAGATCCTTTGGGAACATCAAGTACAATGTTTCACTTTTTTAAATTTTGCATTGAGGAGAATCCAAGATGGCGGCATAGGTAAACACCTACACTCTTGCCTCGCACAACAATTTCAAAACTACAACTAAAAGACAAAATGGACATCATCCAGAGCCACAGGAAAGCTGGCTGAGTGGAAGTTCTACAGCTAGAGGGAAGGAGAGGGGCTCATGGAGACCCAGAGGAGCTGCAAAAAGCTGAGGTACGGAGACGCGCACGCTGAGAGAGCAGGTGCCAGAATACCTGGCTGGTTTTCTCTGGCAGGAGGGAAACAGAGACTCTCAAAAACATTGAACCCCTTATCTTATGACACTAAACCCCAGATCCAGCTGAAACTCATACGGGGGGAGTTTGGACTGTGAAAAGGAAGAGTGCATGGCAATTTAGGGGAGTCACAAAAGATCAGAGGCCTGGTGGCGCGCACAGCACTGCGCAGAGGACAGACTGCTGATTGTGCCGCTGGCTTTCGCGAGTGGGCGGGAGACAGACCCTCTCAACTGTGCCACTTCTGACTCCACTAAGCCCCTGATTTGGGTGAAACCCTGGGGACCTAGACTCGTGTGGTCCTGGAACGCAGGGGAGCCGGAAAGGCAGCAGTCTAGAGGCACTGCGGGCTAGTGCGCACAAGGACCGCTCCAGCAATTACCCAGTCACATGAGACTCAGGGGCTGTGCAGGGCGGGGCCGACTGGAAGGCAAGGCTGTCCCCTTAAGCCCTGAGACTCCACCCATCCCAAGCTCAACAGAGGCTTCTTCGGTTTTGCAAGTCTGGTATCATAAGGCTGAATCCAACACAAGTTCTCCCGGCATAGTGAAAATGCCGAGACAAGGGAAGGGATCACAAACAAAAGAAATGGAGGAAAATAAATGACTGGATATAGAGTTCAAAACCACGCTTATAAGGTTTTTCAAGAATATGCTAGAAAAGTTGGATAAATTTAGTGAGACCCAAGAGGAGATGAAAAAGGACCAACTAGAGACACTGACTGAAATAAAAAATATTATATAGAGGCCTAACAGCAGACTAGAGGAAGACAAGAATCAAGTTAAAAATTTGAAATATAAAGAAGCAGAAAACATTCAACTGGAAAAGCAAGAAGAGAAAAGAATCCAAAAATTTGAAGATAATGTAAGGAGTCTCTGAAACAGCTTCAAACGTACCAACATCAGAATTGTGGGAGTGCCAGAAGAAGAGAAAGAGCAAGATACTGAAAACCTATTTAAAGAAATAATGTCTGAAAACTTCCCACATCTGGTAAAAGAAATAGACTTACAAGTCCAGGAAGCACACAGAACCCCATATAAAAGGAATCCAAAGAGGACCACACCAAGACACATCATAATTAAAATACCAAGAGCAAAAGACAAAGAGAGAATATTAAAAGCAGCAAGAGAAAAACAGTTCATTACCTACAAGGGAGCACCCATACGACTGTCAGCTGATTTCTCAACAGAAACGATGCAGGCCAGACGGCAGTGGCAAGAAATATTCAACGTGATGAATAGCAAGAACCTACAACCAAGAATAATCTATCCAGCAAAGCTATCATTCAGAATTGGAGGGCAGATAAAGAGCTTCACAGAGAAGAAAAAGCTAAAGGAGTTCATCAACTCCAAACCATATTATATGAAATGCTGAAAGGTACTCTTTTAGAAGAGGAAGAAGAAAAAGGCATAAGACAAAAAATTATGAACAACAAATACATATCTGTCGAGTGAATCTAAAAATTAAGTGAATTAAAAATTTGATCAACAGAATAAACTGGTGAATATAATAGAATCAGGAGCACAGAAAGGGAGTGGACTGATGATTTTCAGGGGGAAATGGGTGAGGGGTGTACAGGGAGAGACTGGACAAAAATCATACACCTATGGATGAGGTCAATGGGAGGGGGGTAAGGGCAGAGGGAAGGGTGGGGGCTGGGTGGAGGGGTGCTATGGAGGGGAAAAAAGAGAAACAAATGTAATAATCTGAATAATAAAGATTTAATTTAAAAAATAAAAAATAATAAAAAAGAGAAAAAAAATTTGCATCGATTGTAACAAACTGCAAAATAAATAGACTTAAAAACTGAAGCTAAAAAAGTCACAAATGAATAATGCCATTTTAAATTCTAACAAATCTCAATGGTAGTTCAGTCCAACTATTACTGAAATATGTATAGTTTATCCCTCTGGCTTCTAACTTCAGTTTTCAATTCAATTTTATATTGCCAAAGTTCTGCAGAGGAATCAGAGTCCTTGATGCAACCTAAACATTTTTTGTGAGCATCTAGAATGTGCAAAAGTTGGGAATGAGAAGGTAGGTGCAGTATAACGAAATTAAAAAGACATGATCTCTGCATGTACATGGGCATATATACAGTATACCACTAAGTAAAATGGAAAGCAAACAAATAGAATATAATGGTACAAATTTGAAGATATACTAGTAGGAGTAAAGGGAATAATTACTCTGGGAAAGCTTCCTAAAGTAGGCAGTAAATGAATGGGGTCTTGAAGGATGAATGGATAAATCTTTAACAAAAATAAGCAAGGGAAAAGTTACCTTAGATCAAAGGGGGAAGGTGAACTAATAATACACATGAGTAAAAAGTACTGATTAAATTTCAGAAAAGCTGACTAGTCAGGAATGGGGGTAGTGGCAGGTGTATTCAGAAATGAAGTCAGAAATAAAGGCTATCTACCAATCCTGGAGGATTTAAATGCCATCCAAGAAATATGGACTTTGATCTATCTGCCTTGAACAATTACTAAACATTTTACAAGAGGTTATGATAAGATCCACATTTTTTTTTAAATTGTTGCAATTCAGAAGACACATTGAAAAGGAGAAAACCTAAAATTAAGATGATCTATTGGAAGGCCACTACAAAGGCCCAGGCCACAGAATCAGAGCTTTAGCTGCAATGATGACTATAGAGAAAAAGACACCAATATGTTTCAGAAAGAAAGACAAAGCCATTCAACAGATGATTGATGCAAGTGTGGAATGAGAGAGTAATGAAAATAGGAGAGAATTAAGAGGTCTCAGAACTCTTGAGTCTCAGCAACCAGAACGATTTTGAAGCCGGTAAGGAAGAGATCACAGAGGAGACAGTTTATCTTTAGTTCCCATATGTTGTCTATTTGCCAGGTGTGGTTGAAAGACAAAGGTGTTCCAGTATCCACCTCTTATAAATATTACAACTTATCATCTTTTAAATAAAGGAAGAGGAGGGAGATCAAAAGTACATTTTATGCTCCAATTTCTCTAAGTTTTTAGTGAAAATCTACATTACATAATGCCTCCGGGCCTTAGGATTTCCATTGGTAAAATAAATTACAAAACCATGGTAAGTTCCTAAGGTCCATGGAAGATCTCAATTTTATGATTCTTTAATACTGTGATTTGTTATGGATAAGTGTTTCTGAGTTGACACAAGGTAGGCCCCTTATAACCCAGGTGACCTAGAGCTTAGACGAATATGGAAACTGTCCATAAAGTGGTAAAATGGAAAACATGGAAAGGAAGAAAGGTGTAAGATAATAAAGAAAGTAAGGGACAAAGCTTATGGAATGGAGTTGGAGAGAGAGTGTGAGGGAGAGGGCAAAGGTGTGGACATGAGCGGATATGTGTGTGTATGTGAGGGACGGTCCAAGCATGCAGGAGTCTTGGGGGCAGGTGGTTTGGGCTCTCCTGGCCAAAGAGCCCCTGCTACTGCCACAGGCACTCCCTGGGCCCTGGCATGGCTCTGACTCAGAAACCATGCCATCATGAAAGGCTTACAAGGTCCTCTTTGGAAGGAGGCTAAAGGGAATGGCAGTGGCTAGGCACTCTAAGGGAGTGGCAGTGGCAATGGCTGGGCATCCAGTCTCGCCAACCCCAGACTAGCCGCAACCTGGGCCTGAACCCACAGGCATCCTGACCTGTTGCACCATGAGCATGTGCCCCAAGGACATAGCCCAGACCCTGTGCACACCTGCCACAGTCACCACTGGGACCAAGCCACTAAGTGAACCCAGCAGAATCCAGGCACCTGCAGTTGACACCTGCGGGACCAGATCTGTGGATGAAGGCAGAACAGCTCAAAATAGAGATAATTAAGGTGTGAGACTCAAGGCAGATCCAGCCTCTGGGCTAAGGAGTCTCTGCCAGCTGGACGACTAGGGGCTTCAACCCTCAGACCTCAATCGGGTTGCCCAGGGCCAGAAAGAGACAGTGACTCACATTGACCTGCACCAGAGAAGCTCCCAGAAGACCAAGGATAGACACACCAAGCGACTAGAATAAACAACATCAGAGCAAAATCCCGAGAGCTCCATAAATAATGGACCCAAAGGTTTTTTAGTGTGTGTTTGTGGTTTTGTTTTTTGGTGTGTGTGTGTGTGTGTGTGTGTGTGTGTGTGTGTATTTTGTTTTTTATTTATGTTGTTGGTTTGTTTTTTCCTCTTGTTTTCTTTCTTCTCCTTTTCTTTGCATATCTTTATCTCTTTCTTTTCATTTTATTCTACTTTTGTCTATTTTTTAATTTTTTTTCTTATTTTATTTTTTTCTCATTGTTTTTCCCTTTTACTTTTCCTATCTATACTTTTAATATACCTATTAGTAATACTAGAGGCCTGGTGCACAAATTTGTGCATGGGTAAGGTCCCTCTGGATGGCCTTTAGGGATCAAGCTGAAATCCACAGTCCAAAGCCACCTATAGCTCCTACTTGCCACTCCCGCTCATCTCGGCCTCACTGTGCCTGCTGAGGGGTCCCGCCCAATCAGTCCCAAACAGGAGAGGCTCACGCTGCCGCTGCCGCAGAAGCACTTGCCAGCTATGTGCCCTGCATCTAGCGCCCCCCAAAAGGGTGTGGCCTACAGGAATAAAACACAATAGGACAAAACCAAGCCAACTCTGTGATATACCCTGAGGATTGCAAGAGGCTGCAGTCCAGGCTGAAGGATGCCGCCAGTGCACGATTGGGCTGGGGAGGGACTACAGGAGGGCTCTAGGGCATGCCTGGCCTGTCTCGCTCAGTCCTGATTGGCTGGACCCCAGCAGCAAGCTAACCTGCTGGTTGGAGCATCTGCCCCCTAGTGGTCAGTGCAAGTCATAGTGACTGATTGACTGTCTGCCCCCTGGTGGTCAGTGCACATCATAGCAAGCAGTTGAGCGGCATTAGCATATCATTAGCATATTATGCTTTAATTGATTGTTTAGTTGTTCTGCCATTTGGTCTATTTGCATATTACCCTTTTATTATATAGGATGCTTTAAATACAATATTATTTCATTTATTTTTTTAATATATTTTATTGATTTTTTACAGAGAGGAAGGGAGAGGGATAGTTAGTTAGAAACATCGATGAAAGAGAAACATTGATCAGTTGCCTCCTGCACACTCCCTATTGGGTATGTGCCCACAGCTAAGGTACATGCCCTTGACCGGAATCAAACCTGGGACCCTTCAGTCCGCAGGCTGACGCTCTATCCACTGAGCCAAACCAGTAAGGGCTCATTTATTTTCTATTTCCTTTTCTTTTTTTCTTTCTATACTACTTTTTCATTAGCTTCCTCTTTGCTTCCATATAGTCACTTTTTTCATCTTCTTCTTTCTCACCTTTTCTTTATATCCCCTCTAAGTTTTTGGTTTGTGACTTTTAGTATTCTTTTTACTTTATTTTGTTGCTTTGCTTTCTCTTCTTTTTGCTTCTTAGTCTCTCCTATTGTTGCATTGAGTAGCTTAATATTTGTGGTATTTTGGTTCAGTCCTGTCATGTGTTATTCTGTTCTATCAGCACTTGAATCACAGCTGGCATGACAACATTGGGGTTGAACTTCATTTGTAGCAAGTTGGAGGGGAGGTCCCTCCCACAAATGGTGTCAGTGATCTTGATCCAGCATCTAGAATGGTTCAGGAATCTGGAGAAGCACTGTGTGTAAATTAAATAAGAGTCCAGAGACAAAACATAATTTTGAAAGGCATTTGGGGGGCCAGAGGAGACTTAGCTAAAGGAAGTAAGTTCTTCACTTTCTAAGGACCCCTTGTTTTTTATTAACACAAATTGTTCTAAGGCAAAGTAGATATACATCAAAGTCCAGAGTTTGGTACGCAGAATCCATTGTCAGATTATCAGGTTTGGGAGAAACTGCTTTCGGCTGTTCAGGTGTTTGGCCAGCAGGAGGCAATAACATGTAGATTGAAATGCCCTTAGCTGTCTGGCAGCAAGCAATCATCTATGCAAATTTTTTAGGTGTGGGGAAATGCCCTCAGCCATTTCCAAATGATTCACCCTGCTGACATGGTGGAATTGGCTTTTGGCAAAATGGAACATCACAATCAAGCCCCAATTACAATGAGAGGCCAAATACACACAAGGGGAATTCCTAGAGCATACAGCTCAGGTGAACCTAAGATACTGCACCATTGGATCTCTCGAGAGACTTTCTACATAAGGCCTTTCTCAAAGACTAGGAGGCCTAACAGTTCTATATATTACATAGAAGAAAATACAAAGAGAGAGCTAAAATGGGAAGACAAAGAAACAAATACCAAATGAAAGAAAAGAAGGAATCTTCTGAAAAAGAACCAAATGAAATAAAGGCATGCAACCTATCACACATAATGTTCAAAGTAATGGTTATAAAGGTACTTAAGGAGCTTACTACAAATTATAAGTAACTCAATGGGAGCTATAAAAGCATGAAAAAGAAAATAAAAACCATTAACCAGAAGCAGACAGAATTGAAGAATAATGTATCTTGACATCAAAACACACTAGAAGATATTAGAAGTAGACGGGATGAAGCAAAAGATTGAATCAATGATTTGGGAGACAAGATATAAATAAATACCCAATTAGAGCAGCAAATAGAAAAAAAGAATTAATGATTAAAAAGCTGGAAGAAAGTTTAAGGAAGTTCTGGGACAACATGAAACATAACATCTGCATTCATTATAAGAATACCAGAAGAGGAAGAAGGTGAGCAAGGAACAGAGAATCTGTTTAGAAATAATGACAGAAAACTTCCCCAACCTGGTGAAGGAAAATGTGTGCAAATTCAGGAGGCACAGAGAATCCCAATCAAGAGGAACCCAAAGAGATTGATAACCTACACACATCATAATTCAAATGGCAACTATAAAGACAAAGAAAGAATCTTAAAGGCAGCAATAGAGACTTAAAATTACCTACAAAGGAGTCCCCATTAGAATGTCAGCTGACTTCTCAACACTTCAGACCAGAATGAAGTGGTATGAAGTATTCAAAGTAATGAAAAGCAAGAACCTAAATTTAAGACTGCTATATCCACCCAGGCTATCATTTAAAATTAAAGGTGAAATATAAGGCTTTCCAGGAAAAAAATGGAATACATTACCATCAAAACAGCACTGCAAGAAATGTTAAAGAAAGTGCTGCAATGAGAAGAAGAAATATATATAGAGAGAAATAGGCATAAAGAATTAAAATGGCAATAAATCTATACTAATAAAAGGTAATTAGACCAGACATCTTCTGGACATCCATCCAGACAAAGCCATGGTGGTGGGGGCTGAGGCAGAGGCAGTTAGGAGTGATAAGGTCCACAAGGTAGAGCAGTTAGGAGTTATCTGGGCAGCAGGGAGGGCAGTTAGGGTCATCATGCAGGCAGACAGGCGAGTGGTTAGGAGCCAGGGGTCCCGGATTCTCACAGGGATGTCTGACTGATGGCAAGATTAGGCCTAAACTGGCAGTCAGACATCCCCTGAGGAGTCCCGGATTGGAGAGGGTGCAAGCCGGGCTGAGGGATTTCCCCTCCGTGCACAAATTTTGTGCATTGAGCCTCTAGTAAATAAATAAATACTTATCAATGATAACATTAAATGTAAATTAATTAAATGCCTCAATCAAAAGCTAATGGATACAAAAACATGATCCAAGTATATGCTGTCTACAAGAGACCCATCACAGAACTAAAGATATACACAGACAGAGAGTAAAGAAATGGGATTTTTTTTTTTCAGGCAAATAGAAACAAAAATAGCTGGAGTAGCATACCTGGCAAAATAGATTTCAATATAAAGGCCATTACAAGAGACAATGAAGGTCATTACATAATATTGAAGTGATTGATCCAACAAAAGGATATAATGCTGGTAAACATATATACATCCAATATTGGAGCACCTAATTATATAAAAAACTTCTAGAGAATTTTGAGGGAGAGATCAACACAATATAGTCCTAGTAGGGGACTTTAATACCCTGTTGACTTCATTGGATAGATCTTCCAGAAAAAAAATTAAAAAGAAAAAAGACTGGATCAGATGGATTTAATTTACATTTATTGAGCATTTTACCTCAAAGCTGCAGAATATACATTCTTCTCAAGTGCACATGGGTCATTCTTAAAGATAAAGCACATGTAAGGACACAAAATAAATCTCTAAAAATTCAAGATTGAATCCATATCAAATATCCTCTCATATGAAATTAGAAGTCAAAGTAAAAAACAAATTAGAAGTATTTTAAAAAAAAAAGAAAACAAACAAACAAAATGAAATTAGAAGTCAAAGTAAAAAAACCTCAAAAACATTCACACACATGGAGACTAACTAGCATGTCTTTAAACAATGAATGGGTTACCAATGAGATCAAAAAAGAAATCAAAAGCTTCCTGGAAACAAATGAAAATGAATACATAACCCAAAATCTAAGCACTACTGGCCTACCTCAATAAACAAGAAACATTAATAATAAACTATTTAACCTTAAAACTTAAATTAGAAAGAGAAAAATAAAAGTCCAAAGTAAATAGAAGGAAGGAAATAATAAAGATTAGAGCAGAAATAAATGACATAGAAGCTAAAAAACAAACAAACAAACAAAATCAATGAAACCAAGAGCTGGTTCTTTTGGAAAGATAAATAAGATAGATAAGCCAGACTCACTAAGAAACAAAGAGAGAGAATCCAAATAAATTTTAAAAAGAGAATTGGGGAAATGGAAGATGACTGTCAACAGGAAGGCAGATCGAAAGATAGGGTGTGCGTGAGAGAACAAAAAGAGAGTGAATGGATGTGTGGGAAGTGTATACATATTCCAAGGAATTGTTGGGGACTGCCGGACAGGGCTTCTCTGGCTGGGAATCCTCTACTGCTGCTGAAATCTCTCTCAAGCAGCTGGCTTTTTGCAGAAACTGTGCCATCTTGAAGGAGAGAGTGGCAGTGATCTGAAGCCCAGCCTTAACTTCAACCGGGAAGACCCTCAGATACCTACCAGGACCTTACAACCACAACCCCCAAGGACCAGCTACCTCAGCTGTGAACACAGGAATAGCAAGACTCCAGCCTCTCCAACCACGGGCTCCTAGAAAGTCTGTCCAGAAGGAGACAAAGCGTCACAAATACACAGATGACCCCTGTGCTTTCTCACAGAGCAGAGCGAAGGAAGAGCTGAATTGATTAATATCCACCTGGAATTGGCGAATTAAACACAGCTGGTGAGAAACCCATGGACTGTGAGGAAATCAGTGGAAGGAAAGGTCAGCTATCGCCTAAAGAGAGGTGAGATTTGGGGTGCAGGCTTAAGGAAGAAATGCGCATGAAATGTGCGGGTGATGCATGCAGCGGGGACTAGAGTCTCAAAGGAAAATTGCGCCCCACAAAATATCCTGTTGGGGTAAGTGTAGCCCTCCAATGTGGAAGGGGGTCCACAGGACTGAGGGCAGAAGGAGACCAAAGAAATTAACCCACGGCAGGGCTGGGCACAGGAGGGCAGTCTGGAGTTCTGCTAGTGGGCTGGCTGGGGAGTGCCAGGGGAAGATGCAAGTCTGCACGAATCCTGTGGCTCTTGTGTTTGTTTGTTTGTTTGTTTGTTTTCTTTTTCTTTTTTAAATACTTGCTTCTGATTACTAAGTCCAGTGCACAGGATCTTCCAATTAAAAAACACTCGCCAAAGTAAAGCATCAAACAGACTGTGAAATTACAGCAGGAAGATTAAAGTTAGGTGAGGTAGATAAGAGATCAATCAAAGGACTTGTATGCATGCATATAAGCATAACCAATGAACATAGACACTGGGGGTTGGGGTATGCCTGGGAGGGAGGGGGGACAATAGGAAGATATGTACAAAAAAAATAATAAAATAAAAAATAAATAAAAAATAAATAAAATAAATAAAAAATACTCACCAAGACTACAGGGGAAAGCTGTTTTCATGGAACCTGGAGAACAGAGTGTGGAGAAACGAACAGAAAGCCAGCTCTAGGGCAGTCCATTCCTCTAACCCAGCATTAAGTGCAGCAGGGAAAGCCATCTACACACTGGGTAAGGGAGGAGCCTTTTACCCCCAATATCAATACTGCCACCCAGGGGTTGTATCAGAAATTGATTCTTATGTGAATGCAATAAAGGCAGACTAAGAAACAAAGAGCTCCCAACTGCCTGAAAAAAACATTGTGGCTTATGACGCAAAGGAGCTGTGTCGTTGAGGGAACTTCAATACTGGGCTGTATACCTGACAGGAAATAGACCTGCCAAAGAGAACAGTAGAGGAAGTGAACGAGCTTCACTACACATTTTTATTTTTTATCTTTTACTTGAGAAACTAATTTTTTTCTTTCTCACCAGATTTTACCTTTTTTTATTATGTATTTATTTTTAGTTACTATTATTACTACTATTATTTTACTTTTAAAAAGTTTTATTTTATTTTTCTTTATTTTATTTTGGGATTAGTGTGCTACATTCTATTTTCATATTTCCTGTAGCATTATTGTACTCTATCTCAATTTTTTCCTTTATACCAATACTCTTCCTCACATTCCCTTTTTGCCCTGTTTCTCTTACCCTCTTCCTGCTTTAGTTTTTCTGTATTCTATCTTTTTACTCCCTCTTAAAAAATTAATCTTACTCATATATCTAATTTCAGCTCCCCTGTTCCAAGTCCAGACACACTTTTCCCTTTCTTCACTATCTAGATATTCTTTTACTTCTCTTTTGTTTTTTCTTTTTCTTTTTCTTTTCTTTCTTTTTTAAAAATTGTTTGCCTTTTTCTTTCTGTCTGTCTTCTTAATGCTTGGTTGTTGATTAGTTTGGTTTTTATTGCTTGTTTGTATTTGTTTCTTGGTTTCTGTTGCTGGTATTTTTTTTTTTTGCTTCATTATTCCTCACTTGTTCTCCTACTAATAGCATAATTAATTGCAGTCACAAACTCAGGCCTAGTTACTCTCTATACTCCATTTCCAATAGTAAACAAATACATAGTTAGATTAAAGAAGAGAAAATGTTCTCTCTCTGTGTGTGTTTTCATATATATATATATTTTTTTTCCTATCCCTTACTAGATTTTTTCTGGTAGTCATCTTTCTTTGGGGTTATTAGTATTGTGAATACATTTGTGTTTGGTGCCCTGTGTGCTGTGTATTGTTGTGGTGTGTTTTGTGCCTTTAGGTCAATGCAGGAGAGAAAGAGCTACATAACCAGACACCCAGAGCGAAGTGATCATGGGGAGACAAAGAAACAGCTCACATACAAAAGAAAAGGAGGAAACATCAGAAAAGGAAGTAGATGAAATGGAAGCAAGCAAAATGTCAGAGAAAGATTTCAGAGAAATGATCATAGGTCGCTGAAAAGGATAGGAGACAAATTTAATAATATGTGTAAGAACCAAGAGAAAATGAAATGAAAAATGGCATAACTGCAATAAAGAACTCAATAGAAAGCATCAATAGTAGACTAGAAGAAGCAGAGGACCCCATCAGAAGACAAGGTAGGAAAAAATACCCAAGCAGAGCAGCATCCAGGGAAAAAAAAAACTTAAAAAAAAGGAGGAGAGCCTAAGGGAACTTAGGAACACTATGAAACAAAACAACATCCACATAATAGGGTGCCAGAAAGAGTGGAAACTGAGCAAGTAATAGAAAACCTGTTTGAAGAAATAATGACATGAAACTTTCCTGATATAGGGAAGATAAAACTAACACAAGTCCAAGAAGCTCACAGAGTTCCAAATAAGATGAACCCCAAAAGACCAACACCAAGACACATTATAAGTAAATTGGCAAACACCAATAGCAAAGTAAGAATCTTCAAGGCTGTCAGAGAGACAGAAAGTTACCTACAGAGGATCCCCCATCAGACTAGCAACTGATTTCTCAACAGAAAAACATCAGGCAATAAGGGAATGGAATGAAATATACAAAGTCATGCAAAGGAAGGGGCTGAATCCAAGAATACTGTACCCAGCAAGACTATCAATTATAAACAAATGAAATACAAAAGTCACATAATCATATCAATAGACAGAGAAAAAGCAACAAAATCCAACACCTATTTTTTATTAAAACTCTCAGCAGAGTGGAAATAGAGAGAGCATATTTCAAACATGTAAAGGCCATATATGACAAACTGACAGCCAATATCATATCCAATGGGCAGAAACTAAAACCATTTCCCCTAAGAACAGGAACAAGACAGGGATGTCCACTTTTACCACTTTTATTCAACATAGTACTGGAAGTCCTAGCCACAGTGATCAGACAAGAGGAAAACATAAAAGTCATCTAAATTGGAAAGCAGGAAGTAAAACTCTCATTATTCGAAGATGTCATGATATTGTACATAGAAAATTTAAACACTCCATCAAAAAAACTACTATATTTAATAAATTTATTAGGCAATATAGCAGAATACAAAATTAATACCCAGAAGTCGATGACATCTTTATACATTAACAATGAGTTCTCAGAAAGAAAAACTAAACAAACAATTCCTTTACCATTGCAAAAAAAAAAAAAATTAAGATATTTGGGAATAAACTTAACCAAGTAAGTTAAACACTGATACTGATACTCAGAAAACTACAGGACCTTGAAAAAAGAGAAAGATGTAGACAGAACCAAGTAAAAGAATATATCCTGTTCATGGATTGGTCAAATTAACATCATTAAAATGTCCATACTACCCAAAACAATCTATAGACTCAATGCAATCCTTATTAAAATACCAATGGCATATTTCAAAGATCTAGAACAAATACCATATTTTCTGGCATATAAGACGACTTTTTAACCCAGGAAAATCTTTCAAAAGTCAGGGGTCGTCTTATACACTGGGTGTTGTCTTATAGGGCGGGTATATCCTAAACTCTATATTTTAACTGGAAAAGTTAGAGGTTGTCTTATACACCCAGTCATCTTATACTCCGGAAAATATGGTACTCAAAAAATTTATATGGAACCAAAAAATACCCTGAATAGTCATAGCAAACTTGAGAAAAAAGAACAAAGTTGGAAGGAACACAATACCAGATATCAAGTTATACTACAAAGCCATTGTAATCAGAACAGCCTGGTACTGGCATAAGAACAGGCATATAGATCAATGGAACAGAACAGAAATGCTAGAAATCAACCCAAGCCATTATGGTCAATTAATATTTGAAAAAGGAGTCAAGAACATACAACTGAGTCAACACAATATCTTCAACAAATGGTGCTTAAGAAATTGCAAAAAACTGATACATGCAAAAAAAAAATGAAGCTAGACCACCAACTTATACTACACACAAGAATAAACTCAAAATGTATAAAAGATTTAAATGTGAGTCATGAAACTATGAAAATCATAGAAGAAACCATAGCAGCAAAATCTCAGACATCTCTCATAGGAGTGTGTGTATAGATACAGCTCCTAGGGAATTAAGGAAAAAATAGACAAATAGGACTACATCAAAATAAAAAGCTTCTACACAGCAAAAGAAACCATCAACAGAACAATAAGAAAGCCCACTGCATGGGAGAACATATTTGTCAATGATAAATCTGATAAAGGTTTAATATAACAAATAGATAGGGAACTCATGCAACTTAACAAAAGCAAAACATCTATCCAATTAAAAAATGGGCAAAGGATCTAAATAGACACTTCTCTATAGTGGACATACAGATGACCAAGAGACATATTAAAAAATCCTCAAAGTCATTGATCATCAGATACAAATTAAAACAATAATGAAGTATCACCTCACACCTCTCAGAATGTCTATCATCAACAAATGACAAGTGCTGGCAAGGTGTGAAGAAAAGGGAACCCTAATACACTGCTGGTAGGAATGCAGACCAGTGCAGCCATTATGGAAAACAGTATGGAATTTCCTCAAAAAATTAAATATGGAACTGCCATTTGACCCAATGATCCCACATCTAGGAATATATCCTAAGAGATCTGAAACACCAATGAGAAAGAATTTTTGATCTTCTATGTTCATCAGAGCACAGTTTACAATAGCTAAGATCTTGAAATAGCCCAAGTGACCATCAGTAGATGGGTGAATAAAAAAGCTATGGTAGGAGAAATCCAAGATGGTGGCATAGGTAAACACCTATACTGCTGCTTCGCACAACAATTTCAAAACTACAACTAAAAGACAGAACGGACATCATCCAGAACCACAGGAAAGCTGGCTGAGTGGAAGTTCTACAACTAGAGGGAAAGAGAGGGGCTCACAGAGACCCAGAGGAGCTGCAAAAAGCTGAGGTACGGAGAGGCGCGCGAGGAGAGAGCGGGTGCCGGAGTACCTGGCTGGTTTTCTCTGGCGGGAGGGAGACAGAGACTCTCAAAGGCATTGAACCCCTTGTCCTGCGACACTAAACCCCAGATCCAGCTGAAACTCATACGGGGGGAGTCTGGACTGTGAAAAGGGAGAAGTGCACGGAAATTTAGGGGAGTTGCAAAGGATCGGAGGTCTGGTCGCGCACGGCACCACGCTGAGGACAGATTGCTGATTGTGCCGCTGGCTTTCGCGAGTGGGCAGGAGACAGACCCTCCGAACTGTGCCACTTCTGACTCCACTAAGCCCCTGTTTTGGGCGAAACCCTAGAGACCTAGACTCGTGTGGTCCTGGTTCGCAGGGGAGCCGGAAAGGCAGCGGTTAGAGGCACTGCGGGTGCGCGCGTGCACAAGGACCACTCCAGCCATTACCCAGTCACGTGAGACTCAGGGGCCGTGGAGGGTGGGGCCGACTGGAAGGCAAGGCGGTCCCTTAAGCCCTGAGACTCCACCCCTCCCAAGCTCCACAGAGGCTTCTTCGGCTGAATCCAGCACAGAAGTTTCCCCGGCACAGTGAAAATGCCGAGACAAGGGAAGGGATTACAAACAAAAGAAATGGAGGAAAAAAAAACGACTGGATATAGAGTTCAAAACCACGCTTATAAGGTTTTTCAAGAATATGCTAGAAAAGATGGATAAATTTAGTGAGACCCAAGAGGAGATGATAAATACACTGACTGAAATAAAAACTATTATACAGAGTACTAACAGCAGACTAGAGAAAGGCAAGGATCAAGTCAAAAATTTGAAATATAAAGAAGCAGAAAACACTCAACTGGAAAAGCAAGAAGAGAAAAGAATCCAAAAGTGTGAAGATAATGTAAGGAGCCTCTGGGACAGCTTCAAGCGTACCAACATCAGAATTGTGGGGGTGCCAGAAGAAGAGAGAGAGCAAGATACTGAAAACCTATTTAAAGAAATAATGACTGAAAACTTCCCACATCTGGTAAAAGAAATAGACTTACAAGTCCAAAAAGCACACAGAACCCCATATAAAAGGAATCCAAAGAGGACCACACCAAGACACATCATAATTAAAATACCAAGAGCAAAAGAGAAAGAGAGAATATTAAAAGCAGCAAGAGAAAAACAGTTCATTACCTACAAGGGAGCCCCCATACGACTGTCAGCTGATTTCTCAACAGAAACGATGCAGGCCAGATGGGAGTGGCAAGAAATATTCAACGTGATGAACAACAAGAACCTACAACCAAGAATAACCTATCCAGCAAAGCTATCATTCAGAATTGAAGGGCAGATAAAGACCTTCACAGAGAAGAAAAAGCTAAAGGAGTTCATCAACTCCAAACCAGTATTATATGAAATGCTGAAAGGTACTCTCTTAGAAGAGGAAGAAGAAAAAGGTAAAAGACAAAAAATTATGAACAACAAATATACATCTATCAACAAGTGAATCTAAAAATTAAGTGAATTAAAAATCTGATCAACAGTATAAACTGGTGAATATAATAGAATCAGGAGCACAGAAAGGGAGTAGACTGATAATTCTCAGGAGGACAAAAATCATAAAGCATCAAAGAGACTGTGAAATTATAGCAGAAAGATTAAAGTTAGGTGAGGTAAATAAGTGATCAATCAAAGGACTTGTATGCATGCTTATAAACATAACCAATGATCACAGACACTGGGGTGTCGGGGTATGCCTGGGAGGGAGGGGGGCAATGGGGAGATATGTATAAAAAATTAATAAAAATTAATTAAAAAAAAAAAGCTATGGTACATTTACACCATGGAATACTATGCAGCAGTAAAAAAGAAAGATCACTTACCTGTTGAGACAGTGTGGAGGGACTTGGACAATATTATGCTAAGCAAAATAAGCCAGTCCAAGAAAGATAAGTATTACATGATCTCACTCATATGTGGATGAACAAAATAAACTGATGAACAATATAGGTCCAAAGACAGAAGCATGGAACAGAGTGTCAAATCTCAGAGGGAAGGTGAAGGTGGGAGGAAAGAGATCAACCAAAGAACTTGTATGCATATATGCATAATGTATGGACACAGACAATAAGGTTGTAGAAGCCTGGGCTGCAGTTAAGAGCAGGTTAGAAAAGGTCAATGTGGGGAAAGAGGGGACATATGTAATACTTTCAACAATAAAGATTTCTAAAAGGAAACTGTAGTTGGTCCTAAAACAAAACACTCATGGTTATGTGCTCTTAAAAAACTGATCACTCCCCTCTTTTTAAAATATGGCCTTGCCCCTACAACAGGGACCTCCACCCTGACCAGGGGCCCCTATCAATGCAGGCAAGCCAGCCCCCACCCCTGCACTGGGCCTCTATCCTATATAATAAAAGGGTAATATACAAATTGACCCTAACCGCAAAACGACCAGAATGACTGCTCAACCAGTCACTATGGGGTGCACTGACCACCTCTTAGTTCCTTTCCCTGGCTAGCAGGCTCCAATCACCCAATAGTGAATGGGGAACTGGGGGTGGGTGGTGGGGGATGTGGGTGGAGCCAAGTCAAGGCCCCCACCCCATCAGTCGTCCCACATACAGAGGGCAACAGGCAGTGGGGGAAAGGCTGGCAAGTGGGTGGAATGGCCAACCTCTTGATTCCTCCCCCAGGCCAGCAGGCTCCAATCACCCAATGGTGAATGGGAAATTGGGCGTTGGTGGTGGCAGGGGGCAGGGCCAGCTGTGGGCAACTAAGGAAGATGGCCCTGATTGCAGGCTAGGCCCAGAGACTGTACCTGCACATGAATTTCATGCGCCAGGCCTCTAGTAATATATATATGAATGCCTATAGCTATTAGAAATATAGATTTGCAGTGTGATTGGTGCTTCTCTGTCTCTGGATCTGTTTTTGTTCATCAGTTTATGTTGTTCATTACATTCCACAAATGAGTGAGATAATGTGATATTTCTCTCTAACTGGCTTATATCGCTTAGCATAATACTCTCCAGTCCCATCCATGCAAATAGTAAGAATTCCTTCTTTTTTACTACAGTGAGGTTATTTCATAATCTCAGAGGGAAGATAGGGGAGGGTGGGGGTAAGGTGGAGAGATCAACCAAAGGACTTGTATACATGCAAGTAAGCCTAACCAATGGACATAGACACGAGGTAGAGGTGGTAGGGGGGTGAGGGCATGAGTGGGGAGATGGGGGAACAATGTGGGGGAAGGGCACATATTTAATACCTTAATCAATAAAGAAGGAAAAAAGAAATATAGATTTGCCTGATGAACATTCTAGAAAGATATATATCAAATACTTTTAATAAATAGTATAACTCAGGTGCATTTTTTTATGTGTTTGCTTTTCTTACTTTTCTATAATGACTGCATTTAACCTATAAATGGAAAAATGAATCTACAAAACCAATGCCCCTGAAAAGTTACAAATCATAGCCTTCACCTATTTTACTCTAATGTAGACCTTATTTGCTCCACACATTTTAAAATAAATAAATAAGGCAGATCATTTATATATTTATATTCAACAAGCACATCTTGAGCACCTAGTATGTTCTAGGTACTATTAAATAAGTGATTTTACTTTGTGTACCTAGATTCTCCTCTCTACTCCTAAGTGTGATACTCTTTCTCTCACACATAAATCATAATTATTGGCATTTGGTTGTTAAGTCTAATCTCTAATTAATTGAATGCAATTAAGCTCATATTAAAGGACTAAATAGCTAGAGTGGATTCTTCAAGTTTATTTCAAACAGGGAGGGCCAGATCTCAAAACCTGGACACCACTGGTCACCACCATCAAGTGCAAATTTCCCCACTTGTTAAATATTCCTTCTCCTGTCTTTCCCCCACCTTTCTTACTCTCTTTCTTTCTGGAGCTCTAATTCCTAATCCTAACCCTCCCTTTTGTTATAGGTGTATTAGATGGGGTGATTTTAGAATTTATTCTGACTAGATCTCCTTTTCTCCCTCTAGCCTTTCAGCCATCTACACTAATAAAAGAGAAATATTCAAATTGACCATCTCTCTGCTATGCCTACCAGCCAATCAGGAGTGAGTATGCAAATTAACCCAACAAAGATGGCAGTGGCCATGGAGGTGGAGCAAACAGGAGGCTTGGGTTGCCCCTGGAGACAGAGGAAACCAAGCTTCCAGCCCACCATGGCCACTGCTCAAGGACAGGCTGGGAGCCTGGGTCAGCAGGAGGCATGGCCAGCCTAAAAACAGCACTCAACCACTTATCCAGACTTGCCACATCCCCATAGGGTGAGGGTCCCCATTGGGGATCTTGGCCAGCCTGCAAACAGTCATCATCCCCTCACCCAGGAGGAACAGGCACCCCAGCAGAGACAATGACCCTGAAAGGAGTGTGGCCAGCCTGAAAACAGCCCTTAGCCCCTCACCCAGGCTGGCAAACCGCCCCCCCAGCAGGAACCTTCAACCCATGGGGGCATGGCCGGCCTGCAAACCACCACAGGTCCTTTGCCCAGGTTGCTCCATGCCCCAAGGGAACCTCACCCTGATCTGGGACATCCTTCAGGGCAAATCAGCTAGCTCCCACCCATGTACCAGGCCTCTATGTATACTAATAAAAGGGCAATATGCTAATTAGACTGGGAGACATTCCAGAAGACTTTCCAGATGTTCTTCTGCACAAAGCCATGGTGGTGGGGCCGAGGTAGAGGCGGTTAGAGGCCAAGAGGGAAGGGCAGTTGTGGGTGACCAGACAGTTAGGGGGTCCATTGGGGGTGATCAGGCCAGCAGGGAAGGCATTTTGGGATGAGTGAGCTAGCATGGGGCAGGTGGGGGTGAGCAGGCTGGAAGGGGGCACAGGAGGGCAGCAAGCAGAGTGGTTAGGGCAATCAGGCAGGCAGGCAGGTGAGTGGTTAGGAGTTAGCAGTCCCAGATTATGCGAGGGATATACAACTGCTGGTTTAGGCCTGATCTCTATAAACTGGCAGTAGGACATCCTTCGAGAGGTCCCAGATTGGAGAACATGCAGGCTGGACTGAGGGACACCCCCTTCTTTTCCCCATACATGAATTTCATGCACCGGGCCACGTGTGTGTGTGTGTGTGTGTGTGTGTGTGTGTGTGTGTGTGTGTATAAAAGTCTAAGCGACTATTGAAGGTTTGACCATAGCTATGACATGCATTGATCACCAGGGGGAAACACTCAATTCACAGGCATGGAAACATGGAACAGACTGATGAATCTCAAAGGGAAAGGGGAAGAGGGGAGGGTGGGAAAATATTAGGCAAATATCTTCCATACATACTAGAGGACTGGTGCATGGATTCATGCACTGGTGGGGTCCCTCAGCCTGGCCTGCAGGGTTCAGGCCAAAACCAGCTTGGTGCACAAATAGTGCACCAGGCCTGTAGTGTATATATAAATCAACAAAACACAATGGGGCTTGACTTTTCACAGCCAGGATAACTCTTCCTAGAGCGGATGGGAAACAGCTGCTCACCTGCCCCTTGAGATGGAGAAGAGAGTGCTCCAGCAGCAATGACCTGTGAAGGAGTGTGGGAGGGTATGAGTCGGGGAAGACCAAAACTCTCCTCTCTACTCTCTTTATTGTGAGGTAAGATCCATGTGACTTTAGTAACATGAAGGCTAAACTCTTCTTGGTACCACAGAAAACAGCATTGGCACTGTTTATAAAGACAGGATTAAAAAATGGTTTTAGAAAATTAAAACTGGCCCTATCTGGGTGGCTCAGTTAGTTGGAGCTTCCTTCACACACTAAAAGGTTGCTGGCTCCATCCCAGTGGGGTACAGTAGGCAGACAACTCATTAATGTTTCTCACATCAATGTTTCCCTCTCTCTCCATCTCTCTTCCTCTTTCTCTCGAAAATCATTAAAAATTAAAAAAAAAAAAAGAAAGAAAAAGCAACATGAAAAAACCCATATCCTCCGGTGAGGATTTTAAAAAAATTAAGACTGAAAATACATAATTTGGCCACATCACCATAATATTGATCAGAGTTTAAAGAAGAATAAATCAGCCCTAACTGGTTTGGCTCAGTGGATAGAGCATTGGCCTGCAGACTGAAGGGCCCCAGGTTCGATTCCAGTCAAGGGCATGTACCTTGGTTTTGGGCACATCCCCAGTAGGAAGTGTTGCAGGAGGCAGCTGATCAATGTTTCCCTCTCATCGATATTTTTAACTATTCCTCTCTCTTCCTCTCTGTAAAAAAATCAATAAAATATATATATTTTAAAAAAGAAGAAGAATCACATTTCGCAAGACAATTTACTAACACAGTAACCAGCACTGATATTAGTACTACTAAGACTGTGCCAGACAACTGCAATTACACAAATCAGTTGTGGAGGAAGAATGATTATATTTGATGGCAGTAGCCACCTCTGTTCAGCATTGCTGCCTTCCACACTCAGCCTGACATTTTTTTTTGGTAAATTAGAAGAACAGTACTTGAACAATCCGATTTGACCTCCGCAAGGAAATAAGGAGGATAGCAATTCACAAAGCCCTGAGGTCTAGAGGCTGGGTGGTGGCAACGCCAGAGTATGGTCATCACCTCTTCTCAAGAGAAAGGTGTCCACACTGCGCATCAGCGGAATCCCTCTCCAGGCTCTGCCCAGAGCCAGGGGCAGCCCTTCCCCCAGCAGCTCCAGGACCCCAGCTCACCTTCAGGCAACAGCCCGTGCTCCAGAAAGGAAGGAAGGAAGGAAGAATCAGTTCACTGAGGCCCACACAAACCCCGCAGGCATTATTGCCCTGTGTTCCCCTAAGGTCGCCTAGGGGACAACCCAGACTGGCCCCACCCACGCCAACTTAGACCAATCAGGGACAGGCAGAAAATGTGAGCGCCTCCCAACCAAGTTCTGAGGGGGAATCCTGGGAATCTGAAAGCACAACCAAGCACCCAAATGACAGCCACCTAGATGGCCAGGAAGACAACTGGCAGAACCTGTACAAAAAGGAGGCAGATAACCAGCTGATCCCAGAACAGCTAACCAGGATGATCTAGGAGTTTCTGGCTAGTCTGAACCCAACATATTTGGCCAAGCAGACCACAAAGTGTCCAAATACAATAGGCACAGAACATATGATCAGGCTGACTTAAAGCGTCCAACCGTTATAAAGTTGCTGATCATAGAGGAACGAATAAGGTTGACCAAAGAATGTCTGAAAAGAAGAAGAGTAGGACAACATCTCAGCAAGCTAATCATGTAGAATCTGAACGGACTGACAGTGGGTTATCTGTTCCGCTCGAAAGACAAACTTCTGAACACACTGATCACAGAAAATCCAGCGATACTGAGAGAGCTTCTAAACAGACTGGCCATACACCACCTGCCTCATCTGAACCGTTGGGCCACAGAAAGTCTGGCCAAGATAACCGAAGGTCTTCTGAACCGATTGACCGCAGGAAGTCTAACCAATATGAACGGAAGACTTCTGAACCGAATGAGCCTATAAAGCCTGGCCCAGATGGCCGAAGATCTTCTGCACCGATTCCACACAGAGGGTCTGACCAAGATGACGAAACGATTTATGAACTGATTGATAGCAGAAAGTCTGGTCTGGTTGAACGAAAAATTTATGAACAGGTTGAACACAGATTGTCTGACCCAATTGCCTACAGAACAACTGTAAAGACTCACCACAAAGCACATGACCAAATTATGGAAGTGACTGAAGACAAAGCAGCTGAAGACCAACCTGGTATCAGTACTTATCATCCCCGAGTTATCATGCCTCTCTACAGTGAGTATGAAAAGGTTGAAGATGAAGATGACATAGATGACGACCAGCCTGACTTTGGAGAAAGTAATGAGTATGGCAGAATACATACTAGCCAGAAGGGCAAAGAGGCTGACTTTACATTAGATTCTAAACAAAAAGAATTCCAAGATTCCAAGATTATAGATATAATTAAATTTGAAAATGATGCCTTTATGAAAGCATTCAATGCATATGATAACAAGGTCATCAGTAGTTTACAAGCAAAAGACCACAACTTTGTCCCAAGATTCCCCGCCATCTCAACCAAATTGGACTATTTCATCAATCAAGAAAAGAGTCAAATCATAGTATCCAAGCCTGTAGGTTAAAGGGGCATTTGATACCCACCTGGGAGGTTGGAAGCCAAGCAAGAGGCCTATAATGGTGGTATGGTGGGTGGAAGGTGGGCACAGGTTGAATTAAGGATGAGAAATAAACCCACATGCTGTGATATGTGTGACTTATAAGATTCAGGAAGGACAGGAGAAGGCTGGGATATATAGAGATGAGTTGCTTTCTCTGCTACTCTAGGGCTATTCAGGAATTATTAATGAACCAGCATTCAGGAGACCTGGGTTTCAAATCCTGGTTCTGCTGCTAAGTCTAAAACACAAAGTCATTTCCCCTCTCCCGGCTTCTGCCAAAGAAAAGACATTGGGAATAAACTGGAGATCCCTATGAAGGGAAGAATAGTTGAAATAGATTGGGGAAGCCTAAGGTACCTCCCAGGACTTGAGATATATTATATAGCCTGGAGCAGTGGTCGGCAAACTCCTTAGTCAACAGAGCCAAACATCAACAGTACAATGATTGAAATTTCATTTGAGAGCCAAATTTTTTAAACTTAAACTTCTTCTAACGTCACTTCTTCAAAATAGACTCGCCCAGGCCGTGGTATTTTGTGGAAGAGCCATACTCAACGGGCCAAAGAGCCGCATGTGGCTCGTGAGCCAAGGTTTGCCGACCACTGGCCTGGAGGTTCAGCTAGGTCTCTCATAATAATGTGCCTCCTTTCCATCTCCTGGTGTCTAGATCCCATCATTATCAGTTTCCACTGTTAACAGCAAAAATAGAACTTCCTGGGGCTTTTTGATTTATTAAAGACTCTTTGGTGGGGGGATATTTCCATTTTAGGAAAGTACTTCAGAATATCAAGAAGGAGGAAGTTCTGATGCTCATAAGAAGCGTTTTCCTTCTCTGGTATATCAAGATCCTTATCAAGTTTCACTACAATACATGGAGAAACACCATATTCTGCAAATATTCCAGGTAAACTTCTCATTTCCTTTCTTTAATTGTGAGTTTTCTAGTAATTATAATGTAAAAAAACAAACTTTGATCTGGCTTTCATGTGGTATAAGAAAGAGCCTTTGATAATACAAAGGATATAATCTCATTGAGAAGTCAGTAAGATTTTTTTTTTTTAAGTAGTAAATGATAAACACCAAATGAGTGATACTTACCATGTATGAAGCCATTCAGAAGGATTGGGTAGGTTGGTTGATAGAAAAACATTTGGCAAAGAGTTAAAGTTTAAGCCAGACTAGGAAGGAAGAACAAAATATTGGCCATTGAAAAGGAAAGAAAAAAGCTTTCCAGGCATCATACAATACTTTCAAAAGATAACCAACCTGTGACCATCTAAGAAACCACATTATTGGTGGGTAGAGGGAGGAGTAAGTAGTTAAGAATTGCTTCTAATTCTAAAAATTTTTAATCATATTGATCTCAGGATTTTGGGCTGTAATGTCTTTAAAGTATAACATCCTTGCTCAGCTGGTATAGTGGATTGAATGTTGTCCCATGCACCAAGAGGTTGCTGGTTCAATTCCCAGTCAGGTCATATATGCTGGGGTTGTAAGTTCTAGCCTCAGTAAGGGTCATGCAGGAGGCAGCTGGTTGATGTTTTTATCTTCTCTCCATCTCCCTCTTCTCTCCCTAAAAAATTAAGATGAACATTTTTTTAAGTATAACATCCTTTGCCAATATAGAATTATAAGAAATTATTACATTTATAAAATGTTTGCTATTTGGTGGGTTTTTGTTGTTGTTGTTGTTTACCTAACATGTTTATTTTTATGTTAATATTATTACCCAGCAAAGTACATATCTATAATAATCTATAATAATAAAAGAATAATATGATAATTAGGTCAGAAATCCTTTTGATGGAAGCCAGGGCTGCCGGGGTCCCAGGTGCCTACTGGTGGCCAGAGGGAAGCCCAGGTCCCAGGTACCTTGCCAGCAGCTGGAGGGAAGCCTGTGCCAGGAGCTGGGGGAAGGAAGGCTTTCTCTTGCATGAATTTCATGCATCAGGCCTCTAGTTCATATACTGTATGTGAGTACATGAAGTAATTTTGTGGTTAGAAAAGTGTAAAATCAGAATGACCCATCTCAAATGAAAACATTTAAATTTAATTTTAAAGAAGTAGTGTGTAGAAGAAAGATCACAAACTGCAAATTTAGCTCAAGGCTCCAATCTAACTTAGCCTTTTTTCATCTTTGTTATTTGGAGAAATAACTTCTGTGAATCTTAGTTCCCTCATATAAAACAGGGATAAGTGATACTTCATTAACTCTGCTCTATGCCTTTTCTTTGTTAAGATATTGTTTTGTGGGAGAGTACCTTCTGCCTTTAATCAAAGAACAACTAATTACTAAACTGAAGGAAATAAAATTCTAATCAGTCTATAAATAAGTTCCTTCATCTGTTAAGAAAAAATAATGCTTATGCATTCAATATTGTTATAAGAAAAATTAGTTATCAAATAATTATTTAATAAAAACACATATGAAATACATAATTGGTGTAAATACATTAAGTAGACCATGACTATCTTATAACTAAAATTTCCCCCATTGTTATTCCTTACAAATGATAATTGTTCATTATAACTTGGAGGATTATTCAACAACAAAAAAGTATGCTAGTGAATCTCTGAAGTTTTATATATGCTTCCTCATTTATTATTAGAAACAATGAACGTCATTTTCACTTTTAGGAATCAAGGCCTTTAAAGGAAGGCTCTATGTACTAAAATCATATACTATTTTAAAATTTTACTCAAAGTGCTTTTTTTCTGATAATTCTTTAAAGCAAATAATGCTAATTTCTCAGTCTAGCAAAATCACAGTCCTCAAAACTAAAACTTTCTCACTACTTCTTTGATCTTGGAAACTAGACAAATATCCATTGATACTTATTACTAAAATAGAGACTCCATGCACAAAATTCGTGCACTCAGGGGCATCCCTCAGCCCAACCTGCACCCTCTCTCAGTCTGGGAGCCGTTGGTGGATGTCCAAGGCCCACAGGAAGTGGGCCTAAGCCAGTAGTCGGACATCCATAGCGCTGCTGTGGAGACATGAGAGGCTCCCACCACTGCCACTGTGCTCACCAGCTGTGAGCCCAGCTTCTGGCTGAGTGGTGCTCTCCTTGTGGGAGCACACTGACCATCAGGGGGCAGTTCCTGCATTGAATGTCTGTCCCCTGGTGGTCAATGCACATCATAGCAACCAATTGTTCTGCCAGTCAGCCAATTTGCATATTAGCTTTTTATTATATAGGATTTTATTCCTCCAAATTTTACCTTAGTTTACCTCATTTTATTAATAGTAAGAAAATAATTTGTTACTTTATAGAGACAAATGAATTCTTTAAAATGGTATGTATATGTTAGTGCAAAAGATCACTTCAGATATAACCTGACCACATAAGTTTGCTCAGAACCATAATATGATATTTTATGCTCTCTCAGCAGATCACTGAAAACTTAGTTTATGAAAAGCCAGAGGACCCCCTGAATTTTATGCTGAGCCAGGTATGCAATAGGAGAAAAAGAGCAATCTCTTTATTACAAATATAGCACACATGCAAGTGTATAAAACAAAACATATACAACTCAGTGAATTATCATGAAATGAGCAAACCTATAACTACCATTCAAGTTAAAAAATATTGAAACATTACCAACATCCCAGAAGCGTCCTTCCTTACTCTCAGTCATTATCCCCCATAAGGGGCTATTATTTTGACTCTTGATATTAGCTTCCTCTCTTCTCTTTAAAATTTTACCACTAAACAAAAATGAAAAACTTTTGTTTAGATTTTTCAACTTTATATAATGGAAACCATATGGAGGTATTCATTTGTATCTGGTTTCTTTGCTCAAAATTATGGCTGTAAGATTAATACATACTGTTGTGTATAACTACAGTTGATTTTTATTGCTGTATAGTATTCATTGTATGAAATGCCACAATTTATTCATTCTATGATGGATGTGAATATCCAGATTATTCCCAGCTTGCAGAGAGGGCAGTTAGGAGTGACCAGATCTGCAGGGGAAGGGAAGCTGGGGATGACCAGGCCTGCATGGGGAAGGCAGTTAGGGGCACTGGGGCTGGTAGGAGAGGACAATTAGGGGTGACCGGGCCAGCAGGTGAGGACAGTTGAGGGTGACCAGGCCTGCAAGGGAAGGTAGTTAGGGGCAATTGGGCAGTTGGGGGTGACCAGGCATGCAGGGGAGGACATTTAGGGGTGACCAGGCTGGCAGGGGAGGGCAGTTGGGGGCAATTGGGCTGGCAGGGGAGGGCAGTTAGGGGCAATTGGGCTGGCAGGGGAGGGCAGTTAGGGATGACCGGGCTGCCAAGGGAGGGCAGTTAGGGGTGACCAGTCAGCAGGGTAGGGCTATTGAGGGCAATCAGTCCTGCAGGGGAAGACAGTTAGGGGTGACCAGACCACCAGAGGAGGGCAGTGAGGGGCAATCAGACCAGTAGGGGAGCAGTTAGGTGTCAACCAGGCTGGCAGAGGAGTGGTTAGGGGGTGATCAGGCAGGCAGGCAAGCGGTTGAGAGCCAGCAATCCTCGATTGTGAGAGGAATGTCTGACTGCCTTCTCACAGGGGAAAGCAGTAAAGGACAACCAGGATGGCAAAGGAGGGCAGTTAGGGGTGACAAGGCCAGCAGGGTAGGACTGTTGGGGAAGAAATAGTCAATGATAAAAGGCAAAAAAACTAGAGTGGGGTTCAGGGAAATGCTGAAAGTTAGCAAAAGATAGGAGATAATGTAGACTATCACCCACTGTTCTGTTTGCAAATAAATAATTTTTAAATATGGAACAAATATAACAATGCTGGTTAATTAGACAATAGACCCAAAGCCCTTACATTTGATGCATTTTGATATATATTTTCATAATTCTGTCTGTTTAAATGCATACTATTATTTCTTTTTTTTTGATTTCCTGATAACCTGATTTTTTTCCCCTATAAAAGTACATCATCAAAATAAAGAGATGGTTGAGGTTAAAAGAAGAAAGAAAGAAAGAAAGAAAGAAAGAAAGAAAGAAAGAAAGAAAGAGGAAGGAAGGAAGGAAGGAAGGAAGGAAGGAAGGAGGGAAGGAGGGAAGGAAGGAAGGAAGAAAGGAGGGAAGGAAGGAAGGAAGGAAGGAAAGAAGGAAGGAAGGAAGGAAGGAGGGGAGGAAGGAAGGAGGGAAGTAAGGAAGGAGGGAAGGAAGGAAGAAAGAAACCTACAACTAAGATTATTCTACCAAACAAGCTTATCATTCAGGATCCAAGGAGTTTCCCAGACAAGCAAGAAGGAAAAAAAGTTCATCACCATTAAACAAGCTTTATTAAGAAATGTTAGAGGGACTTTAAGTAGAAAGAAAATACAAAAAATATTTGTATTTTATAATATCTGGCCTGTGTTGCTAGGTAGTAGAGCATTGACCCACAAACTGAAGGGTTGGTTGTAGGTTCTATAAATGGAAAAATAAATGGAAAAATATCATCATGTGAGGATTAACACAAAAATATATATGAAATAAAAAATTTTCACTGACAAAGATCAAATGCTTAGTAATAGCAGTTGATCAAACAATTTTAGAGTTAGTACTAAGATTAAAAGACAAAAACAAGAAGATTGAGAGATCCAAGATGGTGGCATAGATAAACACCTATACTATATTGCTGCCTCACACAATAATTTCAAAACTACAACTAAAAGACAGAACGGACATCATCCAGAACCACAGGAAATCTGGCATAGTGGAAATTCTACAACTAGAAGGAAAGAGAGGGGCTCACAGAGACCCAGAGGAGCTGCTTAAAGCTGAGGTAGGAAGACACGAGCGTGGAGAGAGTGGGTGCTGGAGTGCCTGGCTGGCTTTCTCTGGCGGGAGGGAGATGGAGACTCTCAACGGCATTGAACCCCTTATCCTAGGACACTAAACCCCAGATCCAGCAGAAACACATACAGAGGAGTTTGGATTGTGAAAAGGGAGAAGTGCACGGAAATTTAGGGGAGTCGCAAAAGATCAGAAGGCTGGTGGCGCGCACGGCACTGCGCACAGAGGACAGACTGCTGATTGTGCCGCTGGCTTTCACGAGTGGGTGGGAGACAGACCCTCCCAACTGTGCCACTTCTAACTCCACTAAACCCCAGTTTTGGGCGAAACCCTGGGGACCCAGACTTATATGGTCCTGGAGCGCAGAGGAGCCGGAAAGGCAGCAGTCTAGAGGCACTGCGAGGGCACCCGCCCGCGTGCGCACAGGGACCGCTCCAGCGATTACCCAGTCACATGACACTCAGGGGCCATAGAGGGCGGGGCAGACTGGAAGGCAAGGCAGTCCATTAAGCCCTGAGACTCCACCCATCCCAAGTTCAACAGAGAGGCTTTTGCAGTTTTGCAACTCTTGTATCATAAGACTGAATCCAACACAGAAGTTATACTGGCATGGTGAAAATGCCAAGACAAGGAAAGAGATCACAAACAAAAAAAATGGAAGAAAACAAATGACTGGATATAGGGTTCAAAACCATGCTTATAAGGTTTTTCAAGAATATCCTATAAAAGATGGATAAAGTTAGCAAGACCCAAGAGGAGATGAAAAAGAACCAACTAGAGATGCAAAAGATCCAACTAGATATGGAAAAGGACCAACTAGAAATTAAACATACACTGACTGAAATAAAAAATATTATATAGAGTCCTAACAGCAGACTAGAGGAAGGCAAGAATCAAGTCAAAAATTTGAAATATAAAGAAGCAGAAAACACTCAACTGGAAGAGCAAGAAGAGAAAAGAATCCAAAAATGTGAAGATAATGTAAGGAGCCTCTGGGACAGCTTCAAGCGTACCAACATCAGAATTGTGGGGGTGCCAGAAGAAGAGAGAGAGCAAGATACTGAAAACCTATTTAAAGAAATAATGACTGAAAACTTCCCACATCTGGTAAAAGAAATAGACTTACAAGTCCAAAAAGCACACAGAACCTCATATAAAAGGAATCCAAAGAGGACCACACCAAGACACATCATAATTAAAATACCAGAGCAAAAGACAAAGAGAGAATATTAAAAGCAGCAAGAGAAAAACAATTCATTACCTACAAGGGAGCACCCATACAACTGTCAGCTGATTTCTCAACAGAAATGATGCAGGCCAGACGGGAGTGGCAAGAAATATTCAATGTGATGAATAGCAAGAACCTACAACCAAGAATAATCTATCCAGCAAAGCTATCATTCAGAATTGAAGGGCAGATAAAGAGCTTCACAGAGAAGAAAAAGCTAAAGGAGTTCATCAACTCCAAACCAGTATTATATGAAATGCTGAAAGGTGCTCTTTTAGAAGAGGAAGAAGAAAAAGGTAAAAGCCAAAAAATTATGAACAACAAATACATATCTATCAACAAGTGAATCTAAAAATTAAGTGAATTAAAAATTTGATCAATAGAATAAACTGGTGAATATAATAGAATCAGGAGCACAGAAAGAGAGTAGACTGATAATTCTCAGGGGGAAAGGGGTGAGGGGTGTACAGGGAGAGACTGGACAATAATCATACACCTATGGATGAGGTCAACGGGAGGGAGGTAAAGGTAGAAGGAAGGGTGGGAGTTGAGTGGAGGAGAGCTATGGAGGGGGAAAAAGAGAAAAAAATGTAATAATCTGAATAATAAAGATTTAATTTAAAAAAATCAATAAAATATATTTAGAAAAAAAACATGAAGATCATGTGTAAATACAACAATAATTAAGCAGTACACAAATACACACCAAAAAAAGAGAAAAATAATGACAAAAATAAACACTGGGGAGATGAGTAAAAAAGTGTAGTGATTTTAGAATGTATTCAAACTCAAGCAACCATCATCTTAAATTAGATTGCTATAAACATAGCTTGGTATAAGTAAAAAGTACATGATAACCATAAACAAAAATATCTGTACAAGAGATAAAGAGAAAAAAAATCCAAGCATAACTCTATAGAAAGTCATCAACATACAAAAGAGCAAGAGAATAAAAGAAGACCAGAGAGGAGCCACAAAAACAGTCAGAAAATAATGAATACAATGGCAATAACTACATACCTATTAACAATTACATTAAATGTAAATAGACTAAATGCTCCAATTAAAAAGTAGAGTGGCTGAATGGATAATAAACAAGCCTCATACACATACTGCCTATAAGAGAACCACTTCAAATTAAAAAAAATAAAAGTAAAGGGATAGAAAATAGAGATTACATGCAAATGAAAACAAAAAAAAACTGGGGAGCAGAACTTATATCAGTCAAAATAGACTTTAATACAAAGGCTCTGACAAAAGCTAAAGAAGAGCATTATCCTATAGTAGAGGCCCAGTGCACAAAATTCGTGCATTCGGGTGGGGGGCTATCCCCTCAGCCCAGCCTGCACCCTCTCCTACTCAGGACCCCTCGGGGGATGTCCAACTGCCAGCAGTCAGACATCCATCTCACAGTCCTAGACTACTGGCTCCTAATCACTCACCTGCCTGCCTGCCTGGTTGCTCCTAACTGTTCTCCTCGCCCCCCACTGCCAGCCTGATCTCCCCTCACTGCCTCTGTGTGCTGGCCTTGTTACCTCTTACTGCCCCCTGCTGGCCTGGTAACCCTAACTTCCTCCCACCAGCCTAGTTGCCCCCAACTGCCCCCCGCTGGCCTAGTCACACTTCACTTCCCCCCCTGCCAGCCTATTCATCCCCAACAGCCCCCTCTGCCATCCTGGTCATCCCCAACTGCACATCCTCCACTGGCCTGGTTTCCCCTAACTGCCCCCATCTTTGACCTGGTTGCCCCCAACTTGCTCTCTTGCTGGCCTGGTCAGCCCACGCAGCCTGCTGTTCAGTCATTTGGTCATTCCTCACTAATCCCCCTGCTGGCCCAGTTGCCCCATGCAGCCTGCTCTTCAGTTGTTTGGTCATCCCTCACTAACCCCCCTGCCTGCCTGGTCACCCACACGTCCTGCTTGTTTAGTTATTTGGTTATAGGCAGCCATCTTGTGAGAACATGAGGGTTAATTTGCATATTACCTCTTTATTATATAGGGTAATAAAAGCCTCGGTGGTGTCATGCCCTCATGCCATGCCCTCATGCAATGTTGTCACAAGATGGCTGCCGCTCCATCATCACAAGATGGCCACCACAAGATGGCCGCCACCACATTGCCACAAGATGGCCAGCAGAGGAGGGCAGTTGTGGGCAATCAGGCCCGCAGGGGAGGGCAGTTGAGTGCGATCAGGCCTGAAGGGAGCAGTTAGGCATTGACTAGGCCAGCAGGGAGTGCTTAGGGGGTGATCTGGCTGGCAAGAGAAGCAATTAGAGGCAATCAGGCAGGTGGGTAGGCAAGTGGTTAGGAGCTAGCAGTTCCTGATTGTGAGACTGGTTCTATAGGATTGGGCCTAATCAAGCAGTCAGACATTCCTTGAGGGGTCCCAGATTGGAGAGGGTGGAGGCTGAGCTAAGAGACACCCTTTCCCCCCAACACTTCCCCCCTCCCCGTGCATGAATTTTTGTGCACCAGGCCTCTAGTATAATGATAAAGGGATCAATCCAACAAGAGGTTATAATTTTTATTACATTTTTATTGGAGTGACATTGGTTAATGGGTCAAATAGGCTTTCAGTATACATTTCTATGACACATGACCTGTATATTGCATTGTGCTTATCACCCAAAGTCAAATAATCTTCCTTCAGTGTATGTTTGTCCCCCTTTACCCTTTACTACCCCCCTCCACTCTCTTCCCTCTGGCAACCACCATACTTTTATCTGTGTCTATCAGTTAAAGTTTTATATCCCACATATGAGGTAAAATCACGTAGTTCTTAACTTTTTCTGACTGACTTATTTTGCTTAGTTAGCATAATATTCTCAAGGTCCATCCACGTTGTCACAGATGGCAGTATTTCATCTTTTCTTATGGCTGAGTGGTATTCCATAGTATATATGTATCATATCTTCTTTATCCAATCCTCTATTGAAGGATACTTTGCTTGTCTCCATGTCTTGGCCACCATGAATAATGCTGCAATGAACATAGGGCATCATATATCTTTGTGAATAAATATATTTTAGTTTTTTTCGGTTGATACACAGAAGAGGGATTGCTGGGTCAGATGATTACTCTATTTTAATTTTTTGAAGAAATGATCTGTTTTCCATAGTGGCTATACCAGTTTACATTCCCACCAGCAAAGAATGAAGGTTCCTTTCTCTTTACAATGTCTCCAACACTTGTTATTACCTATCTTGTTGATAATAGCCATTCTAATAGATATAATTCTTCCTCATTGTAGTTTTGATTTGCATTTTCCTAATCGCTAGTGAAGTTGAACATCTTTTCATATATCTGATGGCCATTTATGTGTCTTCTTGGGAAAGGTATTCAGGTCCTCTAAACATTTTTTTTTTTTATTATTGGATTGTTTGGTGTTGAATTCTACGGATTCTTGATACCGTTTTAAATATTAACCCCTTATCCTAGCTGTTGTTGGCAAGTCACATCGGTTGTCTTTTTGTTTGTTGTTGGCTCCTTTTGCTGTGCAGAAGCTTTTTAATTTGATATAGTCCCATTCATTTTTGGGGTGGTTTTTTTGTTTGTTTGTTTTGTTTTGTTTTGTTTTTTGCCTTTATTTCCCTTGCCTTTGGGATAGAATTCATAAAATTTATTCTAATGTCAACATCCATAAGTTTAGTCTCATGTTTTCTTTTATGTACTTTATTGTTTCAGATTTTATATTTAGGTCTTAGATCCATTTTAAATTAAGTTTTGTACAAGGGGACAAACTGTTATCTAGTTTCACTCTTTTGTATTAGCTTTCAATTACTTAGCACCATTTATTGAAGAGGCTTTTTTTCCTCCATGTGTATTTTTGGCTTCTTTGTCAGAAATTATTTGCCCATTTACATGTGGTTTTATTTCTGGGATCTCAGTTTTGTTCCATTGGTCTGTGTGTCTGTTTTCCTGCCAATACCATATTGTTTTCATTATCACAGTTCTGTAATATAATTTGAAGTTGGGTAGTGCGATACATCCAGCTTTGTTATTTTTCTCAGGATTGCTTTGGCTATTCCGGGTCTTTTGTGGTTCCATACAAATCATGACTTTTGTTCTATTTCTTTAAAAAAATGACATTGGGATTTTCATTAAATCTGTATATTGTTTTGGTAATGTAGACATTTTAACTAAGTTGAATCTTACAATCCATGAACACAGAATATCTTTCCATTTCATTGTGTCTTTTTTAATCTCTTTTAATAATGTTTGTACTTTTCAATATATAGGTCCTTCACATCTTTTGTTAAGTTTATTCCTAGGTATTCTAATTATTGTTTGCAATTGCAAAAGGAATTATTGGTTTTGTTTTCATTTCTTTTACTGAGTTTTGTCATATTCCTCTGACAAATGTTGATGTTTTTGTTTTAGCTAGCAGTTAATGTGGTTAGATTCAATTTGAAGCACTCTCTTGCCTTCTGTGATTAATGGATTATAGCTAAGGTGAATTCTTGAACCTTTCCTGCCTACTTTGAATCCATCCTGAGTGTGCATGATTCAGGTGTGTCAACCTGAGTCTTGTGCAAGTTTCATGCACAGAAATAGAGATTCTCTTCCCCTCTTCATTTTTTTTTTCTTTTTGGTTTTTTTTTAATAAAGATTGATTTTTTTTCCTTTCTTTTTTTTATTGTGTTATATGTATACATATCTCCCCATTGTCCCCCCTGCCCCCCACTCCCAGGCATACCCCAACACCCCAGTGTCTTGGGTTCATTGGTTATGCTTATATGCATGCATACAAGTCCTTTGGTTGATCTCTTATCTACCCCACCTCTCCTTAATCTTCCTGCTGTAATTTGACAGTCTGTTTGATGCTTTACTACCTCTGTATCTATCCTTTTGTTCATCAATTTATAACGTTCTTTATTATCCACAAATGAGTGATATCATGTGGTGTTTCTCCTTCATTGAGTGGCTTATTTCAATTAGCATAAGAGTCTCCAGTTCCATCCAGGTTGCTGCAAATGGTAAGAATTCTTTCTTTTTAATGGCAGCATAGAATTCCATTGTGTAGATTTACCAGAGTTTTCTGATGCACTCATCTGCTGACGTGCACCTAGGCTATTTCCAAATTGTAGCTATTGTAAATTGTGCTGCTATGAACATAGGGGTGCATAAATCCTTTCTGATTGGTGTTTCTAATTTCTTTGGATATATTCCTAAGAGTGGGATTGTTGGGTCAAATGGGAGATCCATTTTTAGTTTTTTGAGGAAACTCCATACTCTTCTCCACAGTGGCTGCACCAGTCTGCATTCCCACCAACAATGCACAAGGGTTCCTTTTTCTCCGCATCCTCACCAAAATTTGTCATTTGTTGATTTGTTGATGATTACCATTCTGACAGGTGTAAGATGGTACTGCATTGTCGTTTTGATTTGCATCTCTCGGATAACTAGTGACTTTGAACATGTTTTCATGTGTCTCTTGGCCTTCCTTCTGTCATCTTTCGAAGAGGTTCTATTTAGGTCCGTTGCCCATTTTTTTATTGGATCGTTTATCTTCCTTTTATTAAGTTGTATAAGTTGGCTGTAGATGTTGGAGATTAAACCTTTACCAGTGATAACATTTGCAAATATGTTCTCCCATACAGTGGTCTTTCTTGTTGTTTTGTTGATGGTTTCTTTTGCTGTGCAAAAGCTTTTTATTTTGATGTAGTCCCATTTGTTTATTTTTTCTTTAGCTTCCATTGCCTTTGGAGCAGTATCAGTGAAGAAATTTCGACATATGTCTGAGATTGTGCTGCCTATGGATTCCTCTAGTATTTTTATGGTTTCCCATCTAATGTTTAAGTCCTGTAGCCATTTTGAGTTTATTTTTGTATTTGGTGTAAGTTGGTGGTCCAGTTTCATTTTTTTTGCATGTATCTGTCCAATTTTCCCAACACCATTTATTGAAGAGCCTCTCTTGGCTCCATTGTATGTTCATGCCTCCTTTGTCAAATATTAATTGAGCATAGTGGTTTGGGTGGATTTCTGGGTTCTCTATTCTATTCCATTGGTCTATATGTCTGTTCTTGTGCCAGTACCAGGCTGTTTTGAGAACAGTTGCTTTGTAATATAGCTTGAAATCTGGTATTGAGATCCCACCTACTTTATTCTTCTTTCTCAGGATTTCTGTGGCTATTCACGGTCTTTTTTTGTTCCAGATGAATCCTTGAAGAGTTCTTTCTAGGTCTGTGAAATATGTCTTTAGTATTTTAATGGGTAGTGCATTGAATCTATAGATTGCTTTGGATAGAATGGACATTTTAATGATGTTGATTCTCGCAATCCATGAGCATGGTATGCTCTTCCATCTGTTAACATCTTGCTCTATCTCTGTTTTCAGTGTACTGTAGTTTTCTACATATAGGTCTTTTACCTCTTTAGTTAGGTTTATTCCCAGGTATCTTAAATTTTTTGGTGCGATGGTAAATGGGATTGCTTTTTTGGTCTCACTTTCTGTAATTTCACTATTAGTGTATAGAGATGCCACAGATTTCTTGGCATTAATTTTGTATCCTGCTACATTGCCAAATTCATTTATTAAGTCAATTAGTTTTGGGATGGAGTCCTTTGGTTTTTTTATGTACAGTATCATGTCATCTGCAAATAAGGACAGTTTTACTTCTTCTTTTCCAATTTGGATGCCTTTTATTTCTTCTTCTTATCTAATTACAATGGCTAATACTTCCAGTACTATGTTGAACAGGAGAGGTGAGAGTGGGCATCCCAGTCTTGTTCCTGTTCTTAGGGGAAATGGTTTTAGTTTTTGACCATTGAGTTTGATGTTAGCTGTGGGTTTATAATATATGGCTTTTATGATGTTGAGGTATGATCCTTCTAATCCCATCTTGCTTAGAGTTTTTATCAAGAAAGGGTGTTGGATTTTGTCAAATGCTTTTCTATGCATCCATTGATATGACTATGTGATTTTTATCTCTCAATTTGTTTATGTGAGGTATCACGTTTATTGATTTGTGGATATTGTACCATCCTTGCATTCCTGGGATGAATCCTGCTTGGTCATGGTGTATGATCTTTCTGATGTACTGCTGGATCCGATTTGCTAGAATTTTGTTGAGGATTTTGGCATCTATGTTCATGAGAGATATTGGCCTATAATTCTCTTTCATTGTGTTGTCTTTATCTGGTTTTGGTATTAGGGTGATGCTGGCTTCATAGAAGGTGTTTGGAAGTGTTCCTTCTTCTTGAATATTTTTGAATAGTCTGAGGAGGATAGGTTTTAATTCCTTGAATGTTTGGTAAAACTCTCCTGTGTAGCCATCTGGTCCCAGGCTTTTGTTTGCTGGAAGCTTTTTGATGACTGCTTCAATTTCTTCCATAGTTATTGGACTATTGAGATGTTTAGATTCTTCCTGGTTGAGTTTTGGAAGGTTATATTTTTCTAGGAGTATGTCCATTTCCTGCAGGTTGTCCAATTTGTTGGAATAGAGTTTTTCATAGTATTTTTTAATAATCCTTTGTATTTCAGCGGGGTCTGTTGTTATTTCTCCTCTTTCTTTTCTGATTTTGTTTATTTGGGTCTTCTCTCTTTGCTTCTTGGTGAGCCTGGCTAGAGGTCCATCAATATTGTTTATTCTTTCAAAGAACCAGTTCTTGGTTTTGTTAATCTTTTGAATTGTTTCTTTGATCTCCATGTTGTTTATCTCCACTCTGATCTTTACTATTTCCTTCCTTCTGCTTACACTGCCCTTTTCTTGCTGCTCTCTTTCTAGCTCTGAGTTGTAAGGTTAGGAAATTTATTACCATTGGTTTCTGTTTTTTGCAGTTGGCTTGTAGGGCTATGAACTTCCCTCTCAAGACTGCTTTCACTGTGTCCCATAAATTTTGTATTGTTGTGTCGTCATTGTCATTTGTTGCCATGATGTTTTTTATTTCTTCCTTGATCTCTCTAAACAATGAGTTACCCACTCATTGTTTAACAGCATGCTGTTTAATCTCCGTGTGTTTGATTTCTTTATATTGTTTTTATTAAAGTTGATTTCCAATTTTATGCCACGGTGGTCTGAGAAAATGCTTGATATGATTTCTATCTTCTTGAATTTGAAGAGACTTTTCTTATGACCCAACATATGATCTATCTTTGAAAATGACCCATGTGTACTGGAGAAGAATGTATATTCTGTGACTTTGGGGTGAAATATTCTGAAGATGTCAATTAATTCCATCTGGTCTAGTGAGTCATTTAGAATTGATGTTTCTTTGCTGTTTTTTTTTTTGTTTGTTTGTTTAGAGGTATTAAAGTCTCCTACTATGACTGTATTGCTGTCAATCTCTCTCTTAATATCCTCCAGGAGTTTTTTTATGTATTTAGGTGCTCCTATATTGGGTGCGTATATGTTAATTTGAGTTATTTCTTCTTGTAGGATTGTTCCCTTTAGTATTATGAAGTGGCCTTCTTTATCTCTTGTTATGTCCTTCACTTTGAGATCTAATTTGTCAGATATAAGTATTGCAACCCAAGCTTTTTTTTTTATTTCCATTTGCCTGAAATACCATCTTCCATCCCTTCACCCTCAATCTGTGTGCATCTCTTTTCCTGAGTTAGGTTTCTTGCAGACAGCAGATATATGGATCATGTTTTCTTATCCAATTGGTTACCCTACGTCTTTTGATTGGAGCATTTAATCCATTTACATTTAAAGTTATTATTGATAAGTACTTATCTGTTGCCATTTTTAGTCCTTACCCCCGAGTTCCTTCTTCGCTTCCTCTTTCTTTTTATTACAGCAGACCTTTTAACATTTCTTGCATTGCTGGTTTGGTAGTAATATATTCCCTTAGTCCTTTTCTGTCTGTGAAGCTTGTGATTTCACCTTCAATTTTGATTGAGAGTCTTGCAGGGTACAGTATTCTTGGATTCAGACACTTCCTTTGCATGACTTTGTATATTTCATTCCATTCCCTTCTGGCCTGATGAGTTTCTGTTGAGAAGTCAGTAGCTAGTCTTATGGGGGTTCCTTTGTAAGTTACTTTCTGTTTCTCTCTGGCTGCTTTTAGGATTCTCACTTTGTTGTCGGTGTTTGCCAATTTAATTATAATGTGCCTTGGTGTCGGTTTCTTGGGGTTCATTTTGCTTGGGACTCTGTGAGCTTCTTGGATTTTTGTGGGTTTTTCTTTCCTATATTGGGAAAATTTTCTGTCATTATTTCTTCAAACACATTCTCAAATCCTCGTTCATTTTCCACTCTTTCTGGAACCCCAATTATGTGGATGTTGTTTTGTTTCATGTTATCCCAAGGTTCCCTTAGGCTCTCCTCTTGCTTTTTAACTTTTTTTTCTAGAAGCTGCTGTACTTGGGTATTTTTTCCTACCGTGTTTCTAGCTCACTGATGCGGTCCTCTGCTTCTTCTAGTCTATTCTTGATGCTTTCTATTGAGTTCTTTATAGCAGTGATGTCATTTTTCATTTCATCTTGATTATTCTGCACCTCCTCTAGGTTCTTCTGCATTTCTTCTTACTGCTTCTTCATCTCCTCTTGGGTCTTCTTCATTTCCTCTTGGCTTTTACTCAGATTGTCGATTTTGTCTTCCATTCTTTTCATCCACCTTATGATCATTTCTCTGAACTCTTTCTCTGGCAGGCTTATTTCTGCTTCTATTTCGTTTACTTCCTTTTCTGGTGAAACCTGCCTTTCTGTCTTATGTGGGCTGTTTCTTTTTCTGCCCATGGTCTTTCTTCTCAGGGTGTCTGGTTATGTAGTTCTCTCTCCTACGTTGATTGAAAGGCACAAACTACAACACAACCAGGTATAGCACACAAGGCACTGAGTAGAAATGTATTCAAGATGTTAATAATCACAAATAAGGTGACCACCAATGAAAGACAAATTAGGGGTAAATAGAGAAAGAAGAAGAGGAAAATGGGGAAAAAAGAAAATTAAGAAATACCAAAATCAAATTGGGAGAGAGAGAAAAAATAAATAAATAAATAAATAAACAAACAAACAAACAAAATATAAAATAAAATAAGAAAATAAAAAGGAGAAGAAAGAGAAGAAAAGAAGAAGAGATAAAAGTCAGAGAGAAAAGAAAGCATATAAGAGAGAGAAGGGGAACAAAATATAGATGTCAGGAGAAAACTCCAATAGAACAGTCACTAATCCCAATAAAGGCTCAAAACCAGTACCTACAGATTAATACAAACTGCAAATAGCAACTGGTATCGAGGGAGGTGAGGGAAAAGAGTGGTAAAAGCACAATAAAACAAGTAGAATAAACTAAAACAATCTCAAAAAATTTCAAAAAATCGATATAATCACTTTTCAGGCAAATAGCAACAAAAGGACATAGAGAAAAAACAACTTTTTGGCTAGTGAAAACAAGAAAAGAGAGGTTTGTATGGATTTGTAGTAGGGGATTTGAAATTAGATATATAAATGGAGTGAAATTTTAACCTGGTAAAGAGAAAGAATAGGGAGAATCTAAAGTTGGAAAAGGGAAAGAGAAACAAGACAACAAAATGGGGAAAGTTAGGAGGAAAGTGTTGGCATAAAGGTATAGTTGAGTTGGAGTTAAATTATGCTAAAGGAAAGATGAAAATAGAATGTAGAACTCTAATCCCGAAATAAAATAAAGAGAAAACAAAATGACACTTGTTTTTTTCCAAAAAGATAAAGTACTAATAGTAATTAATAATACTAGTTTAAAACAAAAATGTAATAATTAAAAAGGTAAAATCAATTGAGGTAGAAAGAAAAAAATAGTCTTTTAATTAAAATATGTAAAAATGAAAAAAAAATTTTAAAGAAAAAGAAAAAGAAGAAAAATAAATAGAATGGTCATTCACTTCCACTATTATTCTGCTTGGCACTCCTGTTTCCCAGTAGGGAAGGTATTGCAGTTCCCTGTGTTCCCCTGTTGGTGTTTTAATCTCTTTATTCTTTTGTGCTTATGCGAGAGTCAATTTGTGTGTCATCCACTGGGTGGCAGTGTTTCGGAATTGATCTCTGAGACAAAGCACAGAACCTCTCTAAGTTGTGCTCAGATCCTGCTACTCTTTGGTTCTCAAAGCCAGTTTGTGGGGATTTTGCAGCAGGAACACTGTAATAACTCCCAGGCTGTCCCTCTGCCCCAGAAAAAAATGAGTCGGTTTCCAGAGCTCCCCTCTGTCAACAGCTCGGAGAGTTTGCCTCCACACTTAGGGATCACACCCTGCCCACCTCTGCGGACCTCTCCAGAGGCAGCTTTCCCGCAGCCCGGTTCCCACAGTGTGCGCGTCTGGGTTCTGCAGGGGTAGGAGACCTCACCCTATCCCAGGAGAAATCTGACCTTTCCATGTGCCATGTGGATCTCTGAATCCGCCGCCTGCGTGTCTGTGCTGTTTGGAGAGCTGTGTTCTGGGTCCTGTCTGCTCTGTGGGTGCCTCCGTCAGCCGCAGCTTTCAGACCTCGGCAGACATCCACCTCCCTCTTATCCCAGGCGAAACTGACCTTTCCGTGTGCTCTGTGGATCTCTGATTCCGCCACGTGTCTTCGTGGATTGGAGAGCAGAGTTCTGTGTCCCCAGGTCCCGGGCTGCTGGATGGGTGCCTCAGCCGCAGGCTTCAGACTGCCGCAGACATCCACCTCCCTCTGCAAGATGGTGCGGTCTCTGCATTCGCGCTGGTGGCTCCGGCAGACAAATTCCCCGTGGCAGTGGGGCTGCCTGGCCAGGAGAGCCCCGTCCAGCAGTCCCCCACCTTCTCCTGGAGGATAACTGACTCTTAACGTGCCAAAAAACACTCCCAGTGCGACTCTCAGCAGCTCTCTCTCCCTCTGCCCAGCGACAAAGCTCCAGACGCATCTGTCTACTCCGCTGCCATTTTCCCAGGCGGATTTATTTTTTTTAAGTGCTTATCCTTGCATATAGGAAGCAGATATATACAGTTAAGGTTTTTCACAAATTTAAGTATGTGGTATTTTCACTTAATTTACTTCAAAATAGTTTCTAGTTTTTATTATGATTTCTCCTTATACTTATGGATATTACATTATTTATATAAATAATAAAATATCAGACTTTCTAGTTGCCATTTGGTTAATGATTTTTAAGTCAATTGCACTTTGAACAAGATTTCAGATCTTTAAAATGTGTTGACATGATTTATGATGTAGCATGTGGTTAATTGTTGCAAATGAATATATTGGGATTAAAAAAGATTTATTCTGCAATTACTAGGAAGTATTCTAAATATTTCCACTAAGTCAGATTTGCTAAATATGGTGTTCAAATCTTCATTGTAAATTTGCCTAATGCCCTATAGTTCTGTGTCTATGTAGTTAAGGCTATGTTATTAAGTGCAAATTAATTTCAAATTCTTTTTTTAATTAAATCTTTATTATTCAGATTATTACATTTGTTTCTCTTTTTTCCCCTCCATAGCACCCCTCCACCCAGCTCCAACCCTTCCCTCTGCCCTTACCTCCCTCCCATTGATCTCATCCATAGGTATATGATTTTTGTCCAGTCTCTCCCTGTACACCCCTCACCCCTTTCCCCCTGAGAATGATCAGTCCACTCCCTTTCTGTGCTCCTGATTCTATTATATTCACCAGTTTATTCTGTTGATCAAATTTTTAATTCATTTAATTTTTAGATTCACTTGTTGATAGATATGTATTTGTTGTTCATAATTTTTTGTCTTTTGCCTTTTTCTTCTTCCTCTTCTAAAAGAGTACCTTTCAGCATTTCATATAATGCTGGTTTGGAGTTGATGAACTCCTTTAGCTTTTTCTTCTCTGTGAAGCTCTTTATCTGCCCTTCAATTCTGAATGATAGCTTTGCTGGCTAGATTATTCTTGATTGTAGGTTCTTGCTATTCATCACATTGAATATTTCTTGCCACTCCCATCTGGCCTGCATCGTTTCTGTTGAGAAATCAGCTGACAGTTGTATGGGTGCTGCCTTGTAGGGAATGAACTGTTTTTCTCTTGTTGTTTTTAATATTCTTTCTTTGTCTTTTGCTCTTGATATTTTAATTATGATGTGTCTTGGTGTGGTCTTCTTTGGATTCCTTTTATATGGGGTTCTGTGTGCTTCCTGGACTTGTAAGTCTATTTCTTTTACCAGATGTGGGAAGTTTTCAGTCATTATTTCTTTAAATAGGTTTTCAGTATCTTGCTCTTTCTCTTTTTCTGGCACCCCCACAATTCTGATGTTGGTATGTTTGAAGCTTTCCCAGAGGCTGCTTACATTATCTTCACATTTTTGGATTCTTTTCTCTTCTTGCTTTTCCAGTTGAGTGTTTTTTGCTTCTTTATATTTCAAATTTTTGACTTGATTCTTGCCTTCCTCTAGTCTGCTGTTAGGACTCTGTATAATATTTTTTATTTCAGTCAGTGTTTCTAATTGGTCCTTTTTCATCTCCTCTTGGGACTCACTAAATTTATCCAACATCTCTAGTTGGATCTTTTGCATCTCTAGTTGGTCCTTTTGCATCTCCTCTTGGGACTTGATAAATTTATCCATCTTTTCTAGCATATTCTTGAAAAACCTTATAAGCGTGGTTTTGAACTCTATATCTAGTCATTTATTTCCCTCCATTTCTTTTGTTTGTGATCTCTTCCCTTGTCTTGGTATTTTCACTATGCCAGGGAAACTTCTGTGTTGAATTCAGTCTTATGATACCAGACTTGCAAAACTGAAGAAGCCTCTGTTGAGCTTGGGATGGGTGGAGTCTCAGGGCTTAAGGGACCGCCTTGCCTTCCAGTCGGCCCTGCCCTCCGGCTCCTGAGTCTCACTTGACTGGATAATCGCTGGAGTGGTCCTTGTGTGTGCGCACCCACAGTGCCTCTGGACCACTGCCTTTCCAGCTCCCCTGCGCACCAGGACCACATGAGTCTAGGTCCCTAGGGTTTTACCTGAAACAGGTGTTTAGTGGAGTCAGAAGTGGCACAGTTTGGAGGATCTGTCTCCCACCCACTTGGGAAAGCCAGCGGCACAATCAGCAGTCTATCCTCTGCGCAGTGCCGTGTGCGCCACCGGCCCTCTGATCTTTTGCAACTCCCCTAAATTTCCGTGCACCTCTCCTTTTTCACAGTCCAAACTCCCCCCGTATGAGTTTCAGCTGGATCTGGGGTTTAGTGTCGTAAGATAAGGGGTTCAATGCTGTTGGGAGTCTCCGTTTCCCTCCTGCCAGAGAAAGCCAGCCAGGTACTCCAGCACCCGCTCTCTCAGCGCGCGTCTCCATACCTCAGCTTTTTGCAGCTCCTCTGGGTTTCTGTGAGCCCCTCTTTTTCCTTCTAGCTGTAGAACTTACACCCAGCCAGCTTTCCTGTGGTTCTGGATTGTGTCTGTTCTATCTTTTAGTTGTAGTTTTGAAATTGTTGTGCGAGGCAGCAGTGTAGGTGTTTACCTATGCCGCCATCATGGATTCTCTTCCCTAATTTCAAATTCTTACATCTTTCTAGTAAATTGAACTTTTTATCATTAAGAGGTATAATATGAACTCTAACTACTCTGATCAATATTTTTACAACTATGCCAGATTTATTTTAGTCAGTGTTTAAATGGTATATACATCTTTATTACTTTTAACTTTACTTTCCCATTAAGTTTTAAATGACTTTCTTACAAATATCACATATTATAATTTTACCATAATTAAAATCTGAGAAGCTTTTAATTGAATAATTTAGTCCACTTATATTTGATGCTAAAGATATATTTGGTTTACATTTATTGTCCTACTACATGCTATCTATTTGTTCTATCTGTTCTGTTTCTTTTCCTTTACTTTTTGCCTTCTTTCATCATTCTATCATTCTATTAGTTTAGAAGTTACACTCCCTTAAGTTTTTTGTTTTGTTTTTTACATTGGGGCAACCTTTTAAAAGTAATAAACTTTATTTTTTTAGAGTAATTTTAGTTTACAGAAATAGTAAGCATAAAGGACAATGAGTTCCCATTTACTGGTACTTTCTTTTCCCACATTTGGTTTGCCCTATTATTAACACAAATGTGTGGTACATTTGCTACAGTTGCTGAGCTAATAGTGACACATTATTATCTGAAGTCCACCATTTACATAGGGTTCTTTCTTTGTGTTGTACATTTTGTAGATTTTTTAATGTATATTATATTACCTATAATTACAGTATTATTCAAAATAAGGGTCACTGTTCTAATATCCTCATATTTTTACTGGTTCTTCTAGAGATGACATGTATTCTTGACTTATCAAAGTCTAAATTATTTGTATAGTTCAGTACGAGGACTTTAGTACAATGTCTACATATTTTAACCCCACAACTACTTGGTAATTCTAAATAGACCAAAATTGCAATTGGAAAAAAAAATTCTTTATCATTCTCCTTAGGTAAAGAAAATGATAAAAAGCAGAGAGAATAATGGATCCGACCAAGAATGAATCTCTTCAATGTTGTTTGCAACCATCAGTGTCAATATTATGTCTGTTTCCTACTTTGAAAAATGGCTTTCGAATGGTCATTACTAGCTATTCTGTCTAAATGTATTCTTAATTTTTAAGTAAAAACCTATAAGGCACTTTTGTACAGTTTGCAAATGTCTAGTCCAGTGGTCGGCAAACTCATTATTCAACAGAGCCAAATATCAACAGTACAACAATTGAAATTTCTTTTGAGAGCCAAATTTTTTTAACTTAAACTTCTTCTAAAGCCACTTCTTCAAAATAGATTCACCCAAGCCATGATATTTTGTGTAAGAGCCACACTCAAGGGACCAAAGAGCCTCATGTGGCTCGCGAGCCGCAGTTTGCCAACCCCAGGTCTAGTCATACAAAAATATACATGCTATGCTTATCCATACATTGATATTCCAATACTCACTCTTCCAAAGTACTGAACAATAAGTTCAAAAAAATGTCAAAGAGGATCAAAAACAGAATATTAGGCATTTATATGCAATTCTCCCAAAGAATATAAATCTATCAGCCAAAGAACATATATGCCTAGCCAATAGACACAGACAACAATATGGTGATGCCCAGAGGCAGGGGGAGGGGCTACAGGACATCTGTAATAGTTTCAACAATAAAAATAATGTTTTTCATTTTTAAAAAAAGTAAAATTTTCAAAAATTTATCAGAGTATAGATTCAACAACATGAGACTGATTCTACTACCAACCTAATTACCCTTCCATGAATAACCTATTTTACTTAGGACAGAGGCTCTTGTAAAATGTCTTCATCCTAATATATAAAAATCCAGGGTCTGTAACATACACAACGATCAGAGACTCTACCAACTGGAAGTCAGTGCTGGTTGCCATGGTGACCCAGCACTGACTGCCTCAGCTGTGGGAGCCCAGACTCAGTACTGACTGCAGAGGGGGCTGCGGATCAGGCCCAGAGAGAGAAGCAGGGTCTGATGTGTACCCTCCATGGCAGCTATTGATCAGCACTTGCCTCTCTCTTTCACTCTGGGCCTGGCCAACAGCCATGCTTCTCTTTCTCTCTGGCCTCTGCTGGGGCTGCTGATTAGCCCCACTTCTCTGACAAGACCCTTTGATAGGCCCAGAGATGCTGACTGGTACCAATCAGAACCAAATCTGGGTAAACTGCAAAGGCAGAACCTAAGGTGGGGGCTGAGGAAGGGTTTTAAGGACAACAGCTGTTTGGTGTAAGGTGTAAGAAAACAGTTCAATTTTGTAATGACCGGTTTGGCAGTATAGTCCATATGGCTCTCTATTAGTCCAGATATAGGGATTATGTATTTTTGTCTGCCAAGAGCATCTCCTCCAGATAAAAAAGGCTCCCTCTCCCCTCATTTAAGCAATCCTATCCTATATAATCTATCTATACTACTAAAAGGGTAATATGCTAATTGGACTGGGTCAACCGGCCATCTTCTGGATGTCCAACTTCTTTCTGGACAAAGCCATGGTGGTGGGGGCTGAGGCAGAGTCCATTAGGGGTGATTAGGCCAGCAAGGGAGGGAAATTGGGGGAAAGATTAGGCCAGTAGGGAGAGCAGTTAGGGGTGAGATCAGGCCAGCAAGGGAGGGTAGTTAGGAGTGATCAAGCAGGGGAAGGCAGTTAGGGGCAATCAGGCAGGCAGGCAGGCAGAGAGGTTAGAGGTAATCAGGCAGACAAGCAGATAAGCTGTTAGGAGCCAGCAGTCCCAGATATCTAACCTCCATTTTAGGTCCAGTCCCTAAAGGGGTCCCCAACTGAAGAGGGTGCAGGGTGGGCTGAGGGAACAACCACTCCTCCTCCCACTCTGTGCATAAATTTCATGCACCAGGCCATTAGTTTAGTATAAGCCATAAAACATTTGTTCATCTGAGATTAATTTAATAGGCCATCTTCCCAAACTTTCACTAATGAAAACCTGTTCTTGAATGTTAATAAATACAACATTTATTTAACTTAAAACCACACACACACACACACACACACACACACACACATCACAACAAAAAAAGACACAAATCTATCATGTCTCCAATCTGTTTATAAAAAATTCAACCAAAACATGTGTGGAAAATAATTTGTAACAGCACATTTTTTCTCTCTTGATGGAAGGTTATTGTAGTATCTCTTTTCTTGTTTCTTATTTTCCTCTTTGACCCTGACTATTATATTCTGCCATTAATAGATACAATTTAATTTGTTCCTGGGGACACGTCCCACCTGGTTTTAAACCTATAGCAAAATTTAAATGTGTTAAACTACTCTGTACACACCTGTGGGAGAGGCAGAATGTCTCTTTCTCATTACCTTTATTCCCTGAAGAGTATCTACATGGATGGAATGTGTAACCAGTCAAACTGGTATTTAAAAACAAAAAGCCTTAACGAAGTCTGTCTGGTATGACAGTATCTGCCCAGCCATCATAACTGAGATGATCATCTGATACTACTTTTGCGAGACTTTACTTAATTTCTATTTGGACATTAAAGAAGACTTGATTTTTTTAAATTGTTTTACTGGTGACTTGGTGTGGTTGCATTACAATGAATTAAGCTTCTGTTGAACATTCATCTTCAAATCTTACTCTTTTTTTTAATACCTAAATTTCATTCCTAGTAATTATACCAAAAATCCCCTGCTTATAACTTCAAAGTTTATTAAATTTTTCTTTCAGTTGTCCACAAAATGTGTGTGTGCTCAGACTCAATAAATGTTATCCATTCAAAGACAGCTTGTTAGTGACAGACTGTGGGCTGGCAAAACAAAGTGAAAGCCGATAAATTTTCAGTGTACTTTTGGGAAAAATTTAAGTGGCATGACTGAGATTACCATTAATCAGTTGGTTGAACAAAGTCACCCAAAGATTGAAGGACCAACAATATTATTAAGGACTGAACACCTGGATCTTATTAATAACATCTGAAACTAAGTATTGAAATTAGTTCACTGGTTTTCAGCCCCAATACCAGAGAGCTTTCATATGTCTATTATAAAGCAGAACTCATCAAACCAGATCACCCCCCCTTCTCATTGGCTTTCTGTGGTACATTTCACAACTGTCATTTTGATCGTTCAGTGAGGCAGCAGACCAGTGGAATGGGCTTGCTAAGGTTCAGTGATCCTGTCTAAATCTAGTTGACTGAAAGGAGAAGTAAGAAAATGGAGATCAAGCCTCACTTTCAGTGAGCCAGGGTCTCTATTAAAAGAGCTTCTAGCGTAGATCCATTTAGTTCTTAGTCCTTACCAGTACACTTTTGGCTCTTTTCAAGCATTACTTAATGTGAGATTGTTTGGGGGTGAGGAAGTATTTATTCCAGGACTGAGTAGATCCACTTCACTCTAAACTTCTCAAATTAGAAATTCATTCATTCATTCAAAACTATTCTAGTTTGGGTGAGGCAGCAAGGGTGAGTAAATAAGAGAACACCAGATTCTGATTATGTTTGCAAAGGAAATAAAACAGGATGATGTGAAAGAAAGTAAGAGGAGAAGAGAGGGCAGGTACTTTATTAGGGTGATCAGGAAAAGCTTCTCCAAGGGAGTGAGCTGAGCAGCACCTGAAGGGTATAAGGCAGTGGTCAGCAAACTCATTAGTCAACAGAGCCAAATATCAACAGTACAATGATTGAAATTTCTTTTGAGAGCCAAATTTTTTAAACTTAAACGTCTTCTAATGCCATTTCTTCAAAATAAACTCACCCAGGCTGTAGTATTTTGTGTAAGAGCCACACTCAAGGGACCAAAGAGCCGTATGTGGCTTGTGAGCTGCGACTTGCGGATCACTAATGTAAGGTATCAGCCCTGGGAACCACTAGGAGCAACGGATTTCCACTATGGGAATGGCAAGTGCAACAGCCATGTGGTTGGAGCATACATAGGCTATAAGCAGTACCTAATGAAATTGGGAAGAATACGTGGGCAACTTGTGAGCTATGGTAAGGTGTTTGGATCTTTCCCTGAGTGCAAAGCCAAGCCAGTGAACTATTTTAAGCAGAGAAACAACAAAGTCTGACTTACTAATATGTTCTTAGAAGTTCTCAGAACATTTCTGATTAAGAGGGTAGCTTTAAATTTGCATCACAGAATCTTCCACCCCAATACCTAATAAAATAAATACTTCAAATATATATATGTATTCTTGCCAAATATCAAATTAAGAGAGGCCACAATCTAATTCACTCTTTTCCTAAAGGAAAGGAAAAGAAGGTTCCAGGGGGAAACACAGAGAAAAACAACTGTATTTGTAAAAAGGCAGAGGCCTGGAACTCTTACTATTGCTTCTAAATGCAGACAGTGTTACTCTATCTTTCTGAACTTCTAACCAGGAAGTAGGAAGGAGTGAAGAGGGAGAGGGAGGAATCTGAAATTGATTCCTGCTACAAGTGCAGTTTCAGAGCTGGAATCAGAACTGAGGGCTGCGTCCAATCTCTGAGTCCCCTAACAGAATTGGGGGAGCCAGGGAGGAGACAGCAATGGGAAGAAGGAACTGAGAAGGATCAACCAGAGAAACAGAAGCACGAAGAGACCACGGTGTTCTGGAAGCCAGAGAGGAAAGTAGTATAAGAAGGATGGAGTCATTGCTGTATCAGTTGCTGCTAAGGGGACAGAGTGAAATGAAGGCAAAGATGTGTCTGCTGAATGTGGCAACATGAGGTTGTTTGGAACTTGACAAACAGTTGCAATGGAGGGGTAAGAATGGAGGCAAGATTGAATTTGGTTGGAATTTTTTTTTTCTAGAGTATCCAACAGATAAAAACAAATCAGTTGATTAGAAAAAGTAAGATCATTCCAAATACTGAGACCAGAGATCCTGTTTTGTGTTGGGACTTTTTACACCTGACGGGTACACAATTGCACACAACATTCTCAACAATATCTCTGCAATAAACACAACTATCATAGACTTGCCCCTTAATGTTGGACATCGGAGATATTAATAGAAGTTTTCTTAAGTGGGTGAAAAAATTGGTCTAATTGGTTATTTTATTGGAATATGGTTATTCCATATAATGACCATACATGATTATGGAAATGGGCTAAAGTCCTTTTTAATTGTAAAAGTCTATTCATACTGCCATGTCCCTTTCCTGGGAGAGGGCTAGCTTTGCTTTCAGATGTCCTCTTTTGATGACCATAATCTAAAAATATGAACTAAGTGAAGCATTTATCATCCACAGGAACTAAAGTGGATATGAGAATGTTAATGAATGTTGAGCTAAAGGATTGTTGAGTAAGAGAGAGGATCCAGGAAAGATAAAACAACCTGAATTTACACATTTCAGTAAAATTTGCAGAGTCCAAACCTGCTGGAGAAAAAGCAATTTCCAGAGGCACCAGAGAATTATGTGGGCCTGAACACTTCAGAAACATAATTTTCAGATTTGGCTCAGCTGTTTTTAATACAGAAGCTGAGTTTTAATACCATTTAGACTCGAGAGTTACACTGATTATCGAACTATACTCCAACAATATAGCCTAGTAGTTGAGTATAGGTTGTGAGGTCAGACCGACCCCAATTTTACCTATAAATAGCTTCGTGACCATAGACAAGTTAGCCTCCTCAACCTCCAGCTTCCTCATCTGTCAGGTGGGGCTTAATAATAGTATGTAATTCACAGGGCTATTGTGAAAGGTAAATCTGACACCACCTGAGACCTTTAGAATGTATTAAAAATATGGTAAGCAACATCATGGTTTGAGAATCTTTTTTTTCCGGAAGCTGGTAATTAGAGCAAAATGGATTATGTAACCCACACTTCCAGAATATGGGGTTGTCTCTTTTCCACTCAGGTGACACTACAACTTTTCTCTTTTCATAAAACAAGCAAACAAATACTAGTGTATTTTAAGTGAAGGGTCTGCTTAGGGAGTGCAGTATTTATGAATAGAAATATTCCAGTGGTTCCTCATCCCAGAGATGAGAGAGAAAAGCCCATGAGGTTTGGAAAGTTGAAAGTATGTACAAGATCAACATCCTGTGGCCCAGTTAGAAATCACATTAGTCACCAGGCCAGTTAAATTGTCTTGGAACAATCACAGAGAAGGACAGCTTTGGAGAGTGATGGTGCGGTGGTATGGCCAGGCAGAGAGGGGACAAATATGCCTTTCTTTAGTTCGAAATGGACTGAAGATGGATTCAGCTTGAGAACTGGGGTCTAAGAGCATGAACAACCTGGCTGCAAACCAATAAAGGGGCGGAGCACCTTCTGGAGTTTAGGAGAGCTGTCTGGGGATGGTGAGAACTCTCACCAGCCAGACATGTACACCACCCCCTTCTACACCAAGGCTGCTGGTGGTGAGCCAGACGGTGGAGTGGTGATAACCAACAGGAAGAGACAGCAGCCTGTCCCAGGCCAGTCACATAAGACGACATTGCTTCACTCTCAGAGTCTATTCAGGAGATTGGGAAGGGGGTTATTTTTGGAGAAGACCACCGCCCTTCTGCCACTCTCGCCTCCCCAACCACTAGAGTCTCACATCTAAATTGTAGTGATAGGAAAGAAATATCTAAGTCTTTCTAACTGAATGGAGATCCCTAGTCATGAGAAATGAGACATGAGCTTTGGAATCGAGTTAAGAAATGGTTAAGGAAAAGGAGAGATTAGCAGAACACAATTAGAAAGCAATTGTTGGAAGAATAAACCAATAATATTTATATGTTAAGGACCTTAACATTTATATGTTAAGGACCTGAAATTCCTCCTCTAATCACTTGCAGTTATTATTTGAAAAGTAATTTTCCCTTTCCTAGCTAGTTTCTTGTTTCTTGTTGTGGGTTTTGTGTTCACACTACCTGTTTTGAAAAGGTTCATGTTTATTTTCTCCCCACATAATTCTGGTAACAGAACAAAAAGTGCTTAATGAAGACGTATGTCCTTGTTTGCTTTCTTGCTACTTTACCACAAAGATTTCCAAGAGTATGTTTTAAGTAACTTACATATTTCTCTTTTTATTATTATAATATAGATCCTTTGTAAACATACGAACTACCAAAAAAAAGCCATCCACATCACAGTCTCTAGATATAAATAACCCTGATAACATTTTACATTCTTCCTAACTTTTTAATTCATTTACACATAAATACACTTTAAAAAATAAAAGTGTATCAATTATCCAAACTATTTTGTAACTTGGTTTTTTCACATTTAGCCCTTAGAAGAGTGTTTGGTATGTCATCAGTTTTCAAGAAATATTTGTTGAATAAATGAGTATACATATTTTCTGCCATTAAACATTTGTTTGTGGTAACTTTTTCCATCACAATTGCACAGAATTCCATTGTGTGCATCATCGTGCTGTGTTTGGCCAGGTCCTGGAGAGCTGAGGAGGAACAAGACTTGTGATAGACACAGAGACCAGGGCCTTGTGCAGCCCCTTCAAGGGGAACGCGCTGCCCAGCTGCAAGAAACACAGCAGCCCCAACCTCCACTGTCAGCGCCCTCCAGGGATTGATTGCCTCAGCCACAGAGACCCCCTTCCCAGGCTGAACCCTGAATGAGGACTGAGCTCAGAGAGACCCAATGAAGAGCAACTGCAGCAGTTTTCTGGGACTTTGGGAGGGGTGCAGCCTGAGCCTGTCCCACCCGCATGGCAGCTGGACTTACCTCTCTGCCCACTGCCAATTCTCCCTTCTCCTTTCTATGGGGGTTTAATCCCAAACAAATATACTGCACACTAAACTCTATCTCAGAGTTGGCTTCCTGAAATATCCAACCGGTTACAGAGATGTCCTGACTCACAAGAAATCCCGAATCTATGGATTAAAACACCCTGTAAATTCTAACATTACTGCCATTACCCATTGCTGAACCAGGCGTGTGTACCATGATATGTTATGCAGCCACTAAAATAAATGTGATTTCACCAAGCCAGTGTTTCTCAGTGGTTAGCGTCAACCTATGAACCAGGAGGTCATAGTTCGAGTCCCATTCCAGGCATATGCTCGGTTGTGGGCTGGATCCCCATTGTGGGGCGTGCAGGAGGCAGCCAATCAATGATTCCCTGTCATCATTGATCTTTCCATCTCTTCCTCTCCCTTCCTCTCTGAAATGAATAAAAATACATTTTTTTAAAAGGTTGGGTTTTTTTTGTTCAAATATTGTTTATGTTGTGTATGAGCACAGTGAGTCCAGAGGAAGGTGGGAGCGGAGGGAACGGATGGGAGGAATTGGACATTATATGACAATTACTTGAGCACTCTCTGTGCCTAAATTTCTCTCAATCTTTTGGTTCCCAGATCTCTTGCCCCTCGGTCTTTGGACTGCCTCAGTGTGAGCGTTACTTGGCAATGACTATCCGCACACACATAGCATATGCGATTACAAAAGCCAAACTAGATGTGACCCTAGACAGATTACACACAAACCCACATGACTGTGAGCAGTCAGAGCAACAGATAGGCCTTTCAGTGCACTGAAAACAGAACAAAGGATCAAATCACACTAATAAAAACAAATCAAACCAACCTAAAATCAAAAGCCCTGAGAGTGTGCTTGAGGGAAGCTGGGACCGGGGAGGGTCCATAGGAGTGAGGTGCTGAGCCCTGTGCTTTCCTCGGTCAGAGTAACACATTCCAAAGCAGCAGACGGCTACTGAAGGGAGACTTCCTGTTACTTCCCACCTGGAGGCAGGCTCAGGCCGCATCAGGCTCAGCCCCTGTGAGATGCCTCCTCCCAATCACAGGCCATCCTTCCCTGGTCCTGAAGGTTCAAAGAATTGCTGTTGGGCTTAAAGCACCTCCGGCCAGCTGGGCTTGCAGACTGGGCCAGCACAGCACCCGGAGGGAGAGTCGTCGAGGGCAGCGAGGGCACCGTGAGTAAAATAACTTCACTGTGCAGGGAAGGCAGCTGGGCTCTCAGGGTCGGAGCTGCTTTCTCAGGAGGGCGGCCAGCAGACTGGCAAGGGAGGAGTTAATTTACTGTGTGTGTGTGTGTGTGTGTGTGTGTGTGTGTGTGTGTGTGTGTGAGAGAGAGAGAGAGAGAGAGAGAGAGAGAGAGAGAGAGAGAGAGAGAGAGAG